>JAEQBH010006494.1:0-152522 GCA_016808115.1 Tetrastigma voinierianum | reverse complement strand
TTAATGCTAAATAGTATTTAATAAATAACAAATATTAAATTAATACTTTAATATTGGTAGTGAATCTTTATTATCTCTTAGAGTAAATGTGGTATTTTGTTTCATATGTTTTCTGAATAAAACCAAATATTTTGGATTTTTCTATTTGGAATTTTTTTTTTTTAATTTCAGCAATAATTCAAGAAAAAATTAAAAAACAAACAAAATGCTAAAATGCTTAAGGCTCTGTTTCTAATCCGAAAATCTTGAAAATGAAAGAGCGAAAGAAAATTATAAAAAGGAAGAAAATGAAGTAAATCAATTATTTTAAACTTAATAAATCAGATTATCTTTGTTTAAAAGCATAGGTGGTAAGTTTGATTCTCTTTGATTTTGTAAAAATCATTTCTTTGTTTTTCTTACATCTTTCGGGTTGAAAAGTGAAATTTCAGTATATTCAGTCTAGCTAAATATTCATATTCAAGGCCCTGTTTGAGCCAAAATAAGTGAAAATAGAAAGGAGAAAATAGGAAAATTGAAGGAAAGAAAATTTTTGGAAAAGATAAAATGAACTGAGCAATGGATTATATAATATTCGAGCTCTGAACTTTGTTGTTTTCTGCAATGTTTCATCAAGGATTAAGAGATTTAAGTATATAAGATTTTAAAGAGTTTAGTTATATTTAGTTTCTTATATTTTTCATGATAAGCGAGGACATGGAAAAGATGAACTACGAGTTTTTTTTCCTTTTACTTTAGTACTTCGAACCTAACAGAACAAAAATGCAGGCTCAACTAAAATAAGCAAATGAAGAAACAAAACACCCACCAAAATACCCGAACAAGATGGCTGAAAAAGCCAACCAACCAACAAGAGGAACAGATAAAGAAAAGCAGCTATAAAGGACAACCAACGAATTTATCATCATTTATTTACGGAAAAATATAAGTAATTGATGGCTTGGGCCAAAACTATTAGTGCCTTACCTTTTTATTTCACAAAAATAAGAAGAAACGGCAAATTTTTATTCTATGTATGTTATTTTTAAGGACATCTAAGGAGGATCAGTTTATGATATTTGGGACTAGAGTTGGCTTGGTAGTTTGTCCTTCCAAGATTTAGGAAAACTTGAGGTTGGAGGAAGAAGACCCAGGGACTCATCATCTTTCATCATTGATTTCTTCTTTCTTTTTCTCATGTTTTATCCCCTAATTTTGCAATGTACCAAACCTCTATTATGTTCTAAATTAAGTAGTCTAGGGTTTTGTTGTATTTTGGACCTTGGATCTTATATCTATTCACGTTGATTTTTCCTTTTTCTATTTTTTTCTCATGATTGCTCTGCCAGTTCATGTGCCCAGTAGTTATTTCGTATTGATTTAAGTCAATGTCCAATCTTTGAGTGGTTATTACAAAGATGCAGAAATGCGATAAAGAATTAGACATAAATGAATCAACACAATTATTTGTGTGTAGTATAGGTAATGAGGAGGCGTGTGAGACTTTGGAGTCTTAAAGCATCACAATGTAAGGTTGAGCTGGAAGCAAAAACACAGATGTTGATTGGTAGATTTATTTGGCGCCAGGGAATCTTTATATTAAATTAGTGGTAAATCTTTGAGAGCTTTTCAAAGAGAGAATAGGATGGAATTTTGCCAAGATATGGGAAGATTGTCTGGTACTGCAAATACCCTGGGAACTCTATCATCTACTAGTATCCCTTGGTTGCACAATTTCATTGGTTAGATTTAGACTCCCTTAGATTAGTTTAGTTTGGGTATATTTGATCTCATGGCCGTTTGGATGTTAGATAAGTATTCAATTTAGTATAGCATCTAATTTTCTCTGTGGATGATCTTTTGTTAGATTAATGTTGTATTCTTAAACAAACATATGCTTGCGTAAATGGTGTTCATTACATTTATTGCATATTTTGTACACAATCACACAATCGTCTATCAAGTTTTTAATTATTGTGCTTCAGGGGACTAACTCAAATCTTTGTTTGCGCTCATCAAAGAAACATCATGACCCTCCTTTGATTATTAGGAATCTATTGGTCCTGTCCTCTCTTGGTAAAGGACTTTTATGTATGTCATTGGAATCGATTCTATGAAGAAGAGAAGAGAGGGAAGAGGATTGTGGTGGTGGCTCCATGGCATCTTCTGGGTATTATGGAGAAAGAGAAAGGGAATGAGAGTGGTGGCAGAAGATGCTCTTTTTTCCTACATTAATTTGAAACACTCTATCATAAGCTCCGCACTGTTAATTTAGGATAATTTGAATGCTTGGATAATTCTTTTGTTAGAACCCTTTCGAGTTTGTTGGGGCGGTTTATTTTTTGCTTGGCCCTTTCTTTGTTTAAGCCAACGGCCTCCCTTTGTTTACTCCTTGTAGACTTTGGGTTTGCCCTTTGTGGGTGTTTTATTGATATATGTTGTTTGCCTATCAAAAATAAATAAATAAAGATTCTCCTAATGATAGATATGATACACCATATCAAGTAGAAAGTTAGATTCTCTCAAGCTTCACAACCCAACATTTGCTAAAGCTCAACCATTTAATTTGACTCTTTAGTTAAAAGCTAAGATTCTCAGTTGAAATTTGTAAGAAGTTGATTTTGTCATCATAATATGAAATAATCTCGTACTTCTGTTTGTTCCTTTGATAAAGTATATAAAGGGGTAAATTAGCATAAAGTAAGTGGCAGTTGAATTTGGGCTTATCGGGCAGGTCGAGCCCACATTAGAATTTGGGATATATTCGGGCGGATCGGGCGAAATTTGATTCATCGGCCCTTTTGTGAATTTCTTTAGCTAGCACAGCCCTATGTCGAGCCAGTAGGCGATAACATTATGTGAAAAAAAAAAAAAGGTGCATTCTGCATTTTTAATCATTTCAGAGAATAATTTTTTCTCATAGTATTTTAAATTTTTTATAAGTATTTTTTAATTTTTTTTATAATATGCAACTGCATCTGCATATAACAAATCAAGATACTTGTTCTACTCTAATTGAGCCCAAGATTTAGATTTAAAACCAGGCCTAGTGCACTCACATAAAAGCATCAGAACATTATGTGATAAGGTACAACAAGAGGGATGGACACCACATGCAGTTTTCAAACTAGTGTATGGTCTTTATGCATCATCAACAAAGCCCAAGAAACTTGTAAGGTATGACTCTCTTAACCCAGAAGGCTGAGATACAGGAAGCCCTAAATGTGATTCAGTTTTTATCGATAAACGTCATTATCTATGCTTGTTGATTATCAATATTACTATTTTGTTAATATTCCATGAAGCCTATGTTTTTTTTTCAATGAGTAAACTAAGCAAATATGTGCTACAAAAGAGGAGTGAGCCAAAGGCATAGTATACAAGGAGGAACTTGGTCTATACAAAAAGAGCGAAAAACCTATCACCCAAGGAAAGAACTAAAGAATGCACAAAATAATTCCTACAAGAAAGCGCCTCCAGCTCAATAGACCTCTACAAGAGACTAACATGCTTACAAAGGAGGTTTTAGCCTAGATTATATAGAAAGGCATCATCAAAGACTCCACCCTAAACTGCCCCAGAACAAACAGAGGGGGCATCGTCTTCTAACTTTCTTACTCTCTCTTTCTTGTATGGAAACAACTCCAACCCAAAAATCAAGTCATATGCAGACACACCAGTCAATACCTGGGATATATAGCCATGAATGTATATTCATGCTTGTTACTTTTTCAAAGCCATGATTCATGAAGAAAGTTTGAAACCTAAATCAACAAACCCTTAGCAAAATAGTTTTACTAATAAAAACCAATATAAACCGAATTTCCAATAGTACCTGCTACAATTGTTTTTGTCAGATAGGCATGTGATTTGACTTTGGGGAAATTTAGATAAAAGGTTGCCACTTTTAGGTTTTGCACCTTGCAAAAGAAATTGTTTTTTTCTATAAGAGAAATAATATTAGTTTGTCTGTGGTAGGTTGTGATGATTCAATAAAGAAAAAAAGACACAACTTGATTTGTATTTGAGAGGCAAATTAAATATATATTATAAAGGCGACAATCAATCAAACATAGAACACAACTAATGCACACATGACATACAAAACAATCTCATCCAAGAGGCAAGGATTAACTGTTTTCCATGTGATATCTAAACAAATTAAAGTAAACCAAATACATACTATCTAGTAGAAATGTCAAGATCTGCGATAGCTAACGACATTTAATTTTCTTCTACACATTTCATTACCACAATGTAAACTTTCCATTCAAAATCAAGCTTAATGTATTTCTCTAAGTTAAAATACACCCTAACACCCAAAAAAGAAAAAAATGAAGGAGAAAAAGCGAAAAAGAAAAATTAAATTTATGCATTCCATTTGAGGGCATTCCATGCTTCTTCATTAAAACCTAAGACATTTCATTTAAGTTAAAAAGCATTTTTTCCACGAAAATGAAATATTGGTCTGAATGTCAATGAATGATCACTTTCTGAACTAGCTACTAAATATTTGATAATTATGATGATAATCAAGGCATCTTATGAAAAGACATGGAAATTTAAAAGCTTAATAACAAATCATGAATAAATCTAGACTATGTACGAAAGAAACAGTGCTCTTTAGTTATAAAATTGCCTGTATCAGACACCACAGCTCTTAATTGTTTCAACTAGCCTGACAAGGAGGGAAACCTTCTGAAGTCAAGCAGGATAAGACCTCATCCTAGACAAAGCCATTGAAGAGAAGAACCAAGAAGTTCACGAATATATTATAAGTCTCAACCTTGTAATTTGTATTCATTTCTACTGTTTTTATTCTCAGAGTAGTCAATGAGTTCTTGAACAGATGAATCACTAATCCCATGGAGATTATCATCAAAGTTGTCCAGAATTGGAATGACCCAGTCTCCATCTCTTATACCTCCCACATCCTCATCAACTACCACATTGCATCACTTTCCTCCCTTTGCTCTCAATGTTGAAGGCTCTCTACTATATCTCTGTCCCATAAAGTCCAGCATTTTCCTCCTGACTACATAAAGCTGGTTTGGTTCAATCAAACGGCACTTTTCTATAGGCTTCTATGAGAAAAACCATTTGGGTGTTTCCTCTAGTAGATATGCATAGAAAATCCAGGATGTTTCAGAAGGAGTTCACGCACATTGCTTCCATACCAAAGTCGGCGGAAGTGAGACAATCCGTTCAGCTGGAGGTCATCTTCTCTGTATTTAAGCTCAGAAGTTCGCAGAAGAATGGCAGCCGCCCGCTACTCAAACCGCTGAATCCCTGCAATTCCCAGCCTTGAACAACATCCTTCCTTTCATAGGGCTTCAGATGCACAGAAGCCTTTGCAATTCTTTAATTTCCCCTAAATCCCTCTCAATGCAAACCCAGTTGGGAGATTGATCGGAAATGCATATTTGGTCTCAAATTCACTCAACCATTTCTCTGTATACTCCCTTTCCCTCCAAATCTCAACCTGGGCAACCCCCAAATCCCATCCTCATCTCTACGCACCAACTCCACAGTCTCTAAATCTACTAGCTTGAAATCATCACAATACTTAGCAAGAACAGAATCCCTAAAATTCTCCGGCAAACCCAGTTCCCTCTTAATCAACCATAAAGTATGAACACGGAGAGTACCACTCACTGACATCATCAGAAGTTTCTTCACCCGCCTCACCGCATCCAATTCGCATTCCTTAACAACAGCTTCTTCCTCCAACATCAAATCCAACATCCTCCTGGAAACTCTACAGCACTGGTTCCTCTTCACGGGATGCGGAAAATCTCAAAGATATGGGGGTATTTCGAAGAAACTCACTGTGTTAAGTCCCACAGTATTCTTCCACCAGGAACACTGATTTGTACAGCGGACACATATGGGGCCTCTTCGTTTGGAGATGAGATGTGTGGGCGCTGGGAGCACAGTGGCAGAGTCTCTGGAGATTGGTTGTAGAGAAGCTTGTCCAGTTGGGAATCTCTAGTTTATTCTCCAATCGAGTCTGCGCTGTCTGCTTTAAAACTTCCTTCCATCTTCTCTATGTGGCTAATTAGATAGCCCAAATGGGAACTCCTGTGGCTGTGATGTCGGCGTCTTCATTTGCAAACCCCTCATTTTTCACGAGGATTTGCATATATAGGTTTTGAATTTCTTCAATGAAAATAGAAATCCAGAAAGAATTTATTCTAAAAATATGGTGATTTTGGGGTTCATCTATGCAGTATAAATGTCCTTGAGTAAAGGTTCTTCAAGGTCCCCGGCGATTAAAAAAGAAACGACGTCGTTTTCTCCTCCTCCTCCGGAAATCAGAAAGAATCTATTTTGAAAATATGTTGATTCTAGGGTTTATGTATTCTGTATAGATACATACAAGTAAGCTCAAAGTCAGAATTCTTTGATGTCCCATGTGATAAAACGACGTCGTTTCTCCTCCTCCGCCTACGATGTCTGTCTCACTTGTTCCCGGTGAACATATTCAAAAACGACAGGTCAAGTGATCGAAGTGTCAGCCGGGGTCAAAGATCCACATACCGATTTCCTCTCCGATCACTCGGCGGTCTCAACCGATAATAGGAGAAGAAACGCCACATCTATGATTCTCCGTCGCCGTTTGTTTCTGGAAAGGTCATATAGAACAATGACGGCTGATTTAGAAGTGGGATGGTGGTTTTGTTTTAATTTCCACTGAGTTACAGAGAATCGATTGAGAGATGGGTTTCAGGGGATCGGAGAAGGAACAAAAAACGGGTGAGGAAGAAACGGGTAGTGTATATTGGGCTATCGGGTATTTCAAAATCGGGTAAATTGAAAAATGGGCTCGCCTTCGCGTGTTGAAGCTGATCAATAAGGATATTATTAGAGTTAGGAATATGGATCGAGCCAGGATGGGTAAGGCGCTGACCGATATTTTAGAGGTGGTAGCTAAGTCGCAGTTATAATAAAATTTGGGCCCTCTTGGCCCATCCGAGCTCAGCCTCTTTGCCCATCAGGTTAGGGTCGATGCCAGTCATTGAATTTTTATTTGTTATTATTATTTTTTGAAAAATGACATATATATATTGATTTTTTTTTTGTAAACCCTACAATCTCTACCCTTATCTCAAATATGACATAATCGCTTCTTTCTCTGCTTCTTCCCTCATACCGTCCCTTGCATCTCCCGACCAATGCGTCGTTCTGGCTCTCCGGCGTCATTGCGACCTCTCTCATCGCTAGCCTTCTCATTCGCGCCTGCCTCTTACCTGCGGCTTGGCCGTATTTACATTTGATGGTTGTCGCGTTCCAGTATCGATGATAATATTGTTCTATCCGAGGAGAAGGAAGCCAGGAGCTCAGAAACCAAAGTTAATGATAGGAATTGAGCTTGATTAAAGGACTCGATCAAAGCGTGGCCTTAGGTCCTAGTAAGAAAGGGAATGAATAAGACGGCGTAAGAGATTAAAAAATGTCAGTTAATAGTGATTGATGAGATGCGGGTTAATTAGAAATTACTTAGTACCTTAGGTGGAATCATGGAATCAAGTCTTGTTTTCCTTAATTTGTTGGTTCTTCTCTCCGTTCTTTTTTATTAACATATAAATATATTCTCATATTTAGTGATGTTAAGTTTATTTATGTCTCAACCATATGGCCAGTAATCAACGATAATTCATTTTTTCATTTACTCTAAAGAACAAATGTATTTGGTGTCTTTTATTGTTTATATGGTTTGTTGTCTTCTCTTAATTATATTGTTTAAGGTCCGTTTATTTTATGTATTAATTGTGTTGTATCACCAATTATTATTAATTATTTGTTTATTTGTTTATTTGTTTATTTTTATTTTTATTTGAAGAATGATAAAATTAGAAAAATATATATTTAGACATTTTTAATATTACCTATGGCCCGTTTAGCGTGGCATGGGAGCTAGGCTATTTATGAAGATGGTCAAGAATAAAGTGGGTCGGTTGGCGGCTGGATTTTGTTGATCCGATTTGGCGCTTCGACTATAGTATGTTTTCATGATACATGATTTTAATATTTTATCAAAAAAAAAAAATACATCTGGTTCAGGTACAAGGCTACCCATACAAGCTTAAAGCACTATGGTTTGCAACTCTCTTGGCCACTGCTTGTCTCCTCTATCAAGAACAACCAGATTCCTCTATCATGTTTTCCATTCCTCGGTCTAGCTACAGGTCCTGATAATGTTTCTCAAATAGATTTTAATTTCCCACTCGGCTGTTGTTCAAGTTCTGGAATTATAGGGAGTGATTCGACTTCTATAGTAGTATCTTGAGTCTTTGTATTTGCCTATTACAATCCGATATTACGCGCCATTTCTTTGCCCTCATTGGCTTGGAAGTCTAACCTCGTGTTTATAACACGTAGTCGGTTGTCCTTTTGTACCCTTCCCTGGGTACGTTAATCCACATTATGCATGGATGTTTCTGATTAGGGTCAAAATATTCTATGGTCTCCATCGGATCCTATGTAAACCCTCACATGTCTAAATATCAATAATCGTCCAATTAGTTTTGTTGCAATTAACGTTCCCCTTTTTACCTCCTGAATCAAAGTATAAGAATGATAAATATAAAAATGGTTATATAAATCCTTAGAAATAAAGGTTTTAGAGTTAAAATAGCATTTAAAATGAATGCAGGTGATCGAAAAACCTTAGAGTAGTCTTATAAATGAATTTTAGAGTGTATTGGCAAAAGTGTAATTTTGAAGAAAAAAAACCAAAAACTCTCCATGAGCAGTGATTTTCGAATGGTGGATTAAAACCCAGTACTTTCTTCTTTCTCAGATTTTCTCCACACCACTCTCACCCCACACCTCTTGAAGCCCTAGCGATCGTTGGAGAAGAAGGAAGGAAGGTCGAGCTAGGAGATTTAAGGGCAAATGTGAGATAAAAGCTCAAGATCTCATATCAGCAAGATTAAGTAGGGGTTTTCTTTCATTTCACTTACATTTGTAAAGGCTAGTTGTATATATGTACTTTTGGGGTTATAAATACTTTATATTTATGGGTGTTAAAACTATTAATATTCTCCTTATCTACGTGAGAATTAGGAGTTTTATTCTTAAGCGGGTTAATTAGGGTGATTTCTAAATGCTAGAATTTGGTGTGAGTGGTGAAATAACATAGGTCACCAAATCTCTTGTATTTCCTATTTGACTTACAGATTGTTTTATAGTGATGTGGATTCTTAGAAGTTTTCCGATGGGAGGTGGAGATGTATGGAATTATTGGTTATAAAGGATAATTGTTTGTAGGATAAATTTAGTATGGTGATTGGAAATGAGGAGATAGTAGGTTAAGTGAGGATGCTTAAGAAACAAAGAAAACTTTGAGGAGGTGGAGGTTACCGCTAAAGTATGCTACTTTCTCGATCTCTTGTATTTCCTAACTGTTTTCTGAATTGTTTTATGACTGTTTGTGGATTCTTAGAAGTTTTTCCGGTAAATTGGAAATGTATGGAATTATTGGATTATAAGATTGATTGATGGTAAAATAAAATTATATGGCATGGTGATTAAGAATAAAGAAGGAGATGGTAGGTTAAAGTGAGGATAGCGAGAAAGCAGAACTTTGAAGAGGTGGAGTTACGGCTAGAAGTATACTACTTTCTCGGTTATATGTATATAGCGTTGGGTTATAAATACTATGTATTTATGACATGAAATCATTCTCATGATCTTTTTACAAATAGTACGTATTTAAACAAAGTTGGGGTTAGATACTTAGGGAAATCTCTTTTATTGGCTTAAAAATCCTAGTACTTGAGAATGATAGTTTTCTTGAATATTTTTTTTTGGATTGATTTCTAAATCATAAAGTGATTTGTGAGTAGTAAGAAAATAAAGTGTTTATGATCTCTTGTTATTTTCGAATTAGTTAACAAATTGGCTCAAAATGGAATTGAGGATTTTGAGGAAGAATTATCTATAAGATTTGGGGATTTATGGAAATCCTTCAGATTTAGGGTGATAATTGTGGACGGGAATATGTACTTATAGGTTTGTTGGAATGAACATGAATGAGAGGTTCCTAAGGATGTCAATTTCTTCTCGAGAGGTTCCTAGTAAGGATGCTTGAGAAATACTACCATAATGAGTGAAGAAGTTCCTTGTAAGGATCACTCAAATTATTATCAAGAGTTCAGTAAGAATGCTTAAGGAAAAACTAAAAAAATAATAGCGTATTGATGAGGGTGGAGGTTATTGTTAAATTGTGTCACACCTTGAATAACGAGTTTGGAAATGATATTTAGGTAGAAATTATTTTATAATTTGTTTGCAGCGTCTTGCGTGTACATTTACTTATGTTGTTTTTATAATAACCTGAGATCTGTTTGGAAAGGTCTTGTTTTATGTAAAGAAAGCCTAAATCCTAAATTTATGTTAAAATAAAATGAGACCCATTGTTTCATACTTTAGAGCACTTCAGCATTTGGAGTTTGGGAGGTTTTCCTCTGAGCTGCATGCTCCTTACCCCTCCTACTTACATCCCACGCACACCAGTTTTACCGCCAGGAGAGGTGGTAGGAGCTAAGAAACCCGTCGTGGGAGGCCTGCAGAGAATCTAAATCCCGAGGTGAACATGTAGAGCTATCAATTTCTTTTGTACTAGACTATAGAAATTATTTTGAAATCATGTAAAATCTAGTATTTTGTTATTCCATTTTGTATTATCATAACTAGTTTAATTCTTTTATGAGTATAAATGTCATTGTTGGGCATATTCTTTTGATATTGTGGTCATGACTTGGCTTATTCTTTTGGAAGGTTATTGTGGGTATTGCATACGGTGAATGAAAATCTTTTGGAATAATGTTGTAAATATTTTATGGATAACTGGGCCCAATATGGTTGATGTATTATAATTGCACAAATTGTGTTTTGGGTAGAGCTCCCCGACCAAAGGAGAGTCTGCCCAAATTTTGTTAAATTAAGGACCCCCGATTATTTATGGATTTTATTAGTGCTCTCATGGTATAAATGGTTGTTAGTATGTAATGCCGTCCCAAGGGGTGTTTAGGGCGTTACATCCTACACTTGAACATTAGGTCTTTTCCCTTTACTCTTATTATTAGGCGATGTATGGGTGTTTTTCCCCTCCTAATAGAAGATTATGCTAGCTTCCCTTTCCTTATTTAGATCTTGTGGGATTTCATTCTCATTTGTTTGCTTGATTGCATTAAAATGGGATACCCTTCTATTTGAATTTTGATTTTTTATAGGTTGACTTTAAGATCCACTGCTCTTGCCTTTGATAATGACGAGCTCCACTCAGTGCTAACATTCATGGCCCATAGTTGTCAATAACTTATAGGTTAATTGAGGGATCTTGATTCATTTTCTAGACCTCTCATTTATCAATGCTAGGGTTATCGTCCTCCCTATTATCGGTCCTGCTTCCTTCCGATTTCGATGGTGTCATTTCCTGCTTCAAAGGGTATTCATTCTTCTGGTGATTGAATCTACCACAACTAAAACACATTAAGTGAATGTCTTCATATTCAATTTTCCTTACCTTGCGCATGAGTTGAAACTTAGATATCAGCGGCTTTGCAAATCAATTTTCATGCACATACAGGCAAAATGACTCCTTGAGACCAAGGATATGGCTTTATCAATTTTGACAAGCTTACATATCTTTTCTCTAACTTTCATGAAAAAGCTCTTGTAATAATACTCTGCTGGTGGAAGCGGAATCCTCACCTAAACAAGGGGGTTTTCAGAGTCGTTAGCACGGTCGAGGATTAGGCTTCCCATGTGGTACAGTGGAAGGAGGTAGTGATTGAAGATCTTCCACGATCCTTGTATTTTTCACGAGAATCGCAGTCCTTTATTGCGACCAGACTTAACTAGAAAGGCACATTTATCCATGGCCACCATGTCTATACGCACCGATTTTTCACAATGAAGTAATTCTTTGAAACAAGGTTTTGTATCTTATGGATCAGTTAAGAAGTTTTATAATTAGCATTTGTCTCCATGGCATCTTCATTCTACCTTTCTCCTCCTTTGAGAGCCGTAGTTTTGGGAGGGTCTTCATTTTCTTCTTGTTCATCCTCTTCATCATTAGAGACTCAATCGTCATTATCTTTCTCAGCATTGTTAAGCATTACATCGTGCGGTTTGTTTGGAAAGAGAGATGGACTTGTTCATCTCGGAATAAGTGGGAGCGAGCTCACTTCTTCATGGATTCTTTTTGTTACTTCAATATAAAAGATTATTTTAAAATCTTCTTTGCATGAGAGTATTCATTTTCAGCTTCATAAGTCTATTAAAAAAAAATTAAAATGGACAAATATGTAAGAATAATTTCAAATTTTTTTAAAGTAATTGCCTTTTAAAATAAAATTAGTGTAATAGAAATTCAAACTAATTTAGTAAGTATTGCTTATATTTTAGATAAAATTTTTTATATGGTTATAAATACAACCGTTTTTCCACGCACATTTGAATTAAATATAATTGGATTTTGGATGAAAACTATACCACCTTATATCACGGTAATAAATAAATAAATGGATAATTTTAATTTACCCTTAATAATCTGTTTATAATTTTATTAATCAATTATATTTTAAATTGAGGATAGTTTAAAAAACAATTATAATATCGATGGCAGGTTCTTGATAAACTTATTTTAAATTAAATAAATAATAAAGTTTGATTGATTAAGTAATAAGGAATGCTATAATCATGAAATACATGCAAGCTTCCAATTAGCGTATTCTTAGTATTTGGAGATGATAAGACCCATTTTTTGAGTTTAACTTTAACCAATAATCTTGTTTGAGAATTCTAAATCATTGTTCAATAAATATAAATATAAAATTATATTAATAAATAAAATTCTAATATATATATAATTTTTTGAAAGCCCCTAATAACTTTTAATAAATTGCCTCACTAAGGCTAGAACCCATGTCAATAATATTAATGTTAACGCTTTATTCAAATGAGTTAGGCTTGTGAACATAAATAAAATATATTAAAAACTTAAAAATATCACATTTGCATTGTAAAATAAAATAATATTAATAAAAAAGTTATACAATAAAATTACACATTAATCAAATGATAAAAATTCAATACAAAAATTAATATGATAATAAAAAATGTGAGAGATTATTTTAATTTTAATTTTGAAATAATTTACATTTTAATGTGGTATTAAATCAATTAATTAAAATCATAATTACAATATACATAAAAATGTATTATGTCACTATCAAAAAATAATTTTAATAAAAATTTAAATTATTTAAATTTATTTATTTCAACAAATAATTATAAATTAATATTTCAAAATGAATATATTAAAATAATTTTAATATATTGTATATAGGAAATGATTCAAAATTAATAAAATAATAGACAATAAAAATAAATATATCTTTAAAAATAAAATATGTTATACAAATATTATTATAATAATTATTTAATTATTATAAAAAATAAAATAATAAACTAATAATAATATAATATTAAAATAATAAATGAGTATTATTCGTATCTCCAAAGAAAGATGCCAATAGTACATCTTTATATCTTTGTGCAAACTAAAAATGGAGATGCGGATCAAAACTGGAGAAGGTTGGAGCACTGGAGTTGCTTTTGTATGATTGAATTTACGATTCTACTAGAAGCCTAGAAGAGAGTCCGCGCCCTACTTCCCCTCGAGAATCCCAACCCTTTGCGCTGCTCCTGTCCCTCTCTTCTCTCTCACGAAATTCTGCAAAAAATTTCTGGTGTACTGAAAAATTCTGGAAGATGGGGGAAGGGCGAGAAGGAAGGGAGCCGATATTCAGGGATATAAGGCGTTACTTCTGTGATTACTGTGGGATTTGCAGGTCCAAGAAGGCTCTTATCACCGCTCACATGCTCTCCCATCACAAGGTTCATCTCTTTTTCTCTCTCAGAAACTGTGTTTCAATGGTGATGACTCATATACGGTTACAGAGATTTCAGTAAAAGAAGAAAATAGATTTAGGTTTAGAATATTTTTCGTTATTTTGTTGCTAAAGAATGTTTGGATAGATCGATGGTTTCCTCGATTAGTATTCGGTTTTTCCTGCAATTGTCTTGGGACCCAAACAGATCTAAACTATTTTCACAAATCTAGGGTCCGGAGAGATGTGTTCTGTTGTATGAGTGTTTGCTGAATTTGATTTATAGAAAATTTATTAACGAGTACCAAAATTGCTTTCTTCTGCCAAGATTTTAGCGGAAAATTTAGGTTTGTGGCGAAATTTTTTTCTCCGACGTTGTCTCCAAGCTCTTTGGATTCACCTTTGCTTTCTTAACTCTATTTAGGAGGAGATGGAAGGCAAAGGAGTTTGATAATAATACAAGGAAAAGAGGGCAAGAAGTCCTTTACCTGCGAAGAGTGTGGGGCAAGTTTTAAAAAACCAGCATACTTGAGGCAACACATGCAAAGCCATTCCCTTGAGGTATTTTTTCACCATTATCTTTGTTCTTTTTTTTTTTTTTCCTCTGTATATTTTTCTGAATTTGCTTTCTTCGCATTGGTCCTATCAAAGATTAGTCCTTTTTATGCAAAGAATCAATAAACAAAATAAATTACTCTTTATACACACAATCTTTTGTCTGTGAGTTACACCTTTTTGGAACTCTTTGTATTATAATTGCATGTGGTAACTGATTCAAGTGTTGATCAATCAAAAGTCATTCCTTTCAGCTGATGGGGTCGGCATGTGATGCAATTTTTTTATTTGATGTTTTTGGTGGTTCCGTCTTTCCATTTCCAGTATTTTGCAAGCTAGTAAAATGATCTTGCAGGCGCCACAATTTTTAGGTGATATTAAGATTATCCATTGATGTTATAGTGAAGCATTGGATCCACAGAAAGGGCACTCCAATGCGAGGCTGCAATTTCTACCTTGAATGGACTAGTATCAGGTGGGTGACCTCCTGAGAAGCTCCATCAAGTGGCCTCAATCACGCACTACTTGTTCTGAGGTTTGCAAACCCTGTTCAGTTGTGTATGAAAATTAAGATTAGGTTTCTTTGAAATTCTAACTTTGAAAACTGTATATTGAAATTAACAAACTGTTATGCTGTTTCAGAGGCCATTTACTTGTCCAGTCGATGACTGCCCATCTAGCTATAGAAGAAAAGATCACTTGACCCGCCACCTCCTTCAGCACGAAGGGAAACTCTTCACAATACCTTGTGTGATTGCAACATAGATTTGCTTTCAGGAGTAACGCTGACAAGGCATGTTAAGGAATTTCATGATGAGGAATCTTCCCCCAGTGATGTTGGTCCCAAACAATATGTGTGCCCAGAAGTTGGGTGTGGAAAGGTGTTCAAATTTGCTTCAAAGTTGCAGAAGCACGAGGAATCCCATGGCAAGTTCTTTTATCCATCAATTTCTTTTCGTCTATGTAATAAAAATTTCTACCTTACATATCTTCTTAGTGGAAGTAAATAGGCACAATCTGTAGTTGCATTTTTCTTTTCAAGAGCATGTCTGTTTATTGGAATTTGATTTTTTTAATTTTATTTGCTAACTATTATGAATACTTTTCCTGTTGCAGCTAAACTGGACTCGGTGGAGGCGGTCTGTTCGGAGCCAGGATGTTTTAAACACTTCAGTAATGAACAATGCCTGAAGGCTCATCTCAATCCTGCCCGCAACATTATCTGTAGGGTATGTGGCACCAAGCAGCTGAAAAAGGAGCAGGAAGTAAAGAGGCATCTCCGCGGTTTTTACATGAATCAAGGATGTTCCTCAGAGGAGTCAAGTAAACTTTGAAGGTTATCTCAAAACAGATATGGGATTCAGACTTTATTGCATTAGCTTTGTTTTTCACTTCCTCTTTTTTGTGTATCTTTTACACAGCCATTTATTTGTTTGAGTTTATATCCTCAGAAATCAAATCTTGATCAATATGAAGGCACTGTGCATCTTGAACTCAGACCATTTATGCGGCATTCCAGTTGTGGCATGAGATTCCCATTTCAAACATGTGAGGGGGATAACCATGAGAAACTGGGTGCCACATTTATACCATGTAAGTTTTGCATTACCCTCTCTCAAGCAGCAGTTGAGGAGGGATGATCTTTGTGCTTTTATTTGGTGAAGCTCTTTAATCCGGTATGGGGAAAGACAAGTGATTCTGTTATTACATTGGTTGGTTCAGGGAGATTTTGAGGAGTTGGATGAGCAATTCAGGCTGAGGCCAAGAGGTGGCAGGAAGAGGAAGGCCCCCCCACCAATAGAAGCACTACTGCGGAAGAGGGTAACTACACCTTGTCAATCAGATTCTATTTTGTGTCAAGGGTCTCAGTACCTTTCTTGGCTGCTCCAACTCAGATGCTGAGGATATGGATCAATGATGAGAGAGAGAGAGAGAGATAAAATCACCAATACTCATGTTTACTGGTTTGGGTTATTATAGAAATGAAGCCAAAAGAAATGTATACAATCCTATTGTAAGTCAAAGGTAGAGGCCTTTTAAATGATGGAAATCTTTGTTCATATTCCCCACTTGGGTCAGTAAGTTCTTGTTCAATTAACATTGTTATCTGAAGTTAGAAACTCCTGCCTCTAGAAAATTGGACCGGTATGAAATATAATTAAAACAATTAAACAGAGACTTATCATCGGCCTGATTAGTAGCAGAAAATTTTTCTTAGGGGGGCTTGTGGTTTGGTTTGGTTTGGTTTGGAAAGGAGGGGAGAGGGACAAGAGGTTCTGGTTAGTGGAGACTAGAAAGCTCCGGTACACAGTCAAAGCCCCTAATAGGAATGGATTGGGTCTCTCTTTCCGGGACAAGAGTTGGGTAGCCTTCTTTTCCTTGCCCAGGAATGGTTGGGTCTCTGTTTCCTGTTAAAGACTTGATGGAGGGTTGGACAACCTTTTCTAATAGGAAGAAAGTAAAAACTCTGTGAAAGGTTTTCTGGGCAATATGGAAGGAAGAAACAGTGTGGGCGGTCTTTAATAATGACAATTATTCTCTGGCCCACCGACTTTGCTAAAAGCGCATTCTTTAGTACTCTCATTCCTTTGTTGGGTGGATTAAGTCACTTGTTTTTGCCTTTTTTTCTTCTTTCGTCTCCTTCTATATACACCCTGAATGCTCAAGGGCTTGACCCTTATTTGCTAATATATTGTTCATCTTACTTATAAAAGAAAAAAAAAAAAAAAAAAATAGAAACATCAGCCGCCATCTCCAGGCTCTATGCATTCTAAGCAAATTTCCTCCGAAGTAAGGTGGGATAAATCTGACTTGCTCAGGCTGTTTACGGTTTTTGAAATCTGTTTTTTGATTTCAGAAAAACATGGAGAATAAAGAAAACATTGGTTCCTAGTTTTTTTTTTTTTGTTATAACAGAAAATATGAACAATATACCATATATTAAATTAAAAATAAGGCAATTTTAAAAACAGAAACCAAATAAACCCTAACTTTTTCTATAATATAATATTGATTATTGAGGTCTGATTCTGTATAGAGATTTTATACTGCTAACTTCTACATAAAAATAAAGCAAAAGATTTTAGAAAAGGAATTCAAAATGTGGTAGAGTGGTAATAATTAGGATAGTGATCAAAGAACATCATCAGCACCAAGGATGAAGAAATGGACCTAAGACCCCATCAAACTTTACCTGTTCCTTTCCCATGTGCCCACCAAGAATAAGGGATAGCTAAGAGCAACTCCAATGGGAGTTACTTAAAAAGGAAATCTGCGAATCTTGAATTTCTATTGCCAGATAGTGTTTTGATCTTTCATGATAGTAGTGTCGAAATGGGGTGTCGTTTAATAATTTAATGTTTTTAATAAAAAATGGGGTCGAAACTTACCCGAATATGGGATTAAGAATATAGCGTTTGAGGAATAAGTAACCTTAAATTTGTTATTTTGTAGCATCTCGGTCTATAAAGTTATCGAATATCTTTCTTTAAAAACCACTTGGATGACGTTTTTGCCTCCCCAATACCCTTATCATTAGAGCCTAATTTTTTATCTTTGAGGTGCCATTTTAATAGTTATGAGGATAACACCCTTGATAGCAACTCCCGTTGGAGTTGCTTTGAAGAATGAAGAGTACTTAAATAGGCAAAGAAATAAGAGGCGCCATTTCTGTGCGTACTACCTACCTTAAACTCCAATGGTTGATGTTTAAGCAAAAAACCCAACACTGGCACAGAGATACAAAGCTGTGTTTCGTTACTATAATTCTCCAATTCTATCAAATTTGATAGTCTAGCAGATTTAGGATTAAAGGTTATGTTTTGTTTCTGCTAGAGAGTTCCAGAGGCAGAGTAAAGGAAAGAATAAAATAAAATGAAAGAATAATAAAATTAGAGTTAAATTCCATATAATATTTTTATTTTCTACTTCAAACCAATTTTATTTATTTTAAATCATCATCATAAATATTAAATAATTTAAAATATCTTAAGTTTCTGATAATTTTTTTGTATTTCATTTTTATGGCTTTTTTTTGTTTGAGTTTTTTATTGAACAACCAAACACAGAGAAATCATTTTCTTTAACATTTTCTTTGTATGTGTAATGCTCCAGAACCAAACACCTAAAGGAATTGAATTGAATACCAGACCCCTTTGCCGCCTTCAATTCTAATTAATTCCAAGAAGCCAATTCCGTTCAATCAGACACAGCCAACAACATACCATAATTCCAATCCCAAAACCCTTTGAAGCTTCTGATCCAGAACAAGGAAGGCAGTAACTAAAAAGAAGATAACCCCAAAAATAAGAAGAAAAACAGCTACTAGGACTGAAAATAACTCATTATAATTTATTTTTGCCCCTGGCCAACTTGTTTTATGTTTCTAAGTAGTATTAGATAGATTTGATTTTCTTTGCAATTTTTCATTAAACAATAGACATAAGAAAAGCATTTTCTATGACATTTTTTTCTTGGTACTTTTCAAGAACCAAACACTACCTTAAATAATTTGATTGATATTTAATTTCTCTGAGATTTTTTCATTAGACAATGAAACACAAAAAAATAATTTTCCCTAACAATTTTCTTTCCTTAACGGTATATAAAGCCAATTCAATTTCAGATCCATAACAAATCATACCCGGAAAACACAGGAGAGAACAAGAATGTGTACATTTTTGTTCATTCTCACCTTCTGATTCATTCTCGGACCCATGTGCAGATTAGATTCATGATCAGGTGGAACATAAACAGAGAATATGGCATGATCCCCACCCCAAGAAAACTCATTACTTTAGGTACCAATTCTAAAGGAGCTGATTGGCAAAAAAATTCATTTCTCTGATCCATTATCCATTCTGGAATTCCTTCACTTCCTCTAGGAAGAACAATGCAACTGACATATAATAAAATTATAACTTTGCTCGACTGCAGCAATTGACAAAAGAATGCAATGGAAAAATGGAGACCATGTTTTTGAAATTACGATTGAACTAAGTGACATCTAAAAGTCAGACTCGATGTGGAGGCTGGAATCTATTTAAGGTTGTACAGGTTTTGTTTTCTGTAATGGTGACAAGTGGCGAATATCATTCCAAGTTCTCATACCATTGTCTTTGCTTCCTGCTAAAATAATGTTTAGACAACATCAAACATCCCAAGTAATCTGATTTAAGATTTCCAAAATGAAATAAATCTTTCCATATACGATATTAGAGCATACCAAAATCAACTATAATAATATGGAAGATATAATACATACTTGTTGTTTGAGGATTTTACCAAAGAAGGTGACATATTAATGAGCTCTTTCCACTTTCAATGAAGGCAAAGACAAACTACAAACCAATGAAAGAGAGCCTAATCATTTCTTTTCACACACATGCAGACACAAACCATTATAGAAAGAGCCCTAATCCTCCATCCCTTTTCACACTGTAGCAGCAGCGCATACCACACACACACATATATATATACATATATATATATATATATATATATACTCTATATATAATATATATAGTCAACCCATTATAAACCATAAATCACACACAATTATGCTAAAACCATAAATTAGTAAATATGAATAAAATTTGAGGAGCTTTAGACACTCTTTAAGTAGGAGTTTTTCGAAGACCATAAGCGTGTAACTGATGATGGTAAGTCCAAATTATAGCTCATAAATTGACAAATATGAATAGGAATTTTGTGGAATTTGAACCTCTTTAAGTAGAATTGTTCGAAGACCATAAACGTGTAACTGATGATGGTAAGTCCATTATAGCTGTTCCACTCAAATCAACCACCATTAGCTTTCTTATATTGCCCTTGATTTCTGGAAACCTCTTTAGTTTTGAACAACCTTTGCAAGACAATTACCGAAGGTGTTTCCACTTGTAGATGTCTCTTGGAAGAACCTCTAGATCTACACATTCTGCAAGATTCAAGGGGGAATAAGTTAGTTTTAGTAATTAAAATACTGCTTCACCAATCTTTTAACTTCCATGTGTCATTGTACAACCTTCTAGAGTTAGACTTTCCAAGTTTGTTACAGTTGAGAAGTCTGGGATTTCGATGAGATGGGCACTGTAACTAAGATTAATAACCTTCAACTTGTTGTGAAGCTGTGACAGAATTAATTGTTTTCAACAGATAAATTTATAAAAACACTAAAAATTAATATAAACATAACTAAATAATAAATAGTACCTTATACCGGCTCCAAAAGTTGTTTATTTTCTTGCCCTTAATGAAGCTCAATAAGGTTCTTTTGCATAAAAAAGTCATTGGTAAATATTTAAGAGAGTACATCTCAGTGACGATATTGCTCACAGATTAAGAAATTCAAAGCCCCTGGGAAGATGTTCTTCAAAAGTAGTTCTTTATGAGGATTGTGGATTTTGAGCGATCTAAATCTGTTCATCTCTTTGAAAAATTCTATAGCAAGTTGCAATGGATTAAATTTACTTTTATCCAGGAATAATCCTTCAGTGCTCACGTGTCCTTGAAAAATATAAACTAATTAAAGAAAATAGAAAATTATTTATCCAGAGTATCCAAAATGCTGAACTTATCACCTGCATGTTTAGGTGATTTTCAGAGAGTTTTGAGAAGTGTTTTATGGCCTCATGTTCTTTTTTTTGGCTTTTTGCTTGTAGGTAGTTCTTGGGAGTAAATTGAAGAAGATTGATGCAAAAAATGGAGTTGCGGTGAAAGAACATAGCAGATGTGGAGTTACAGTAGCAGCGGGCACCAATGTGGAGGCTAGAGTGCAAGAAGGGGAGAGACCATAGTTCTTCAAATCCAAGTTCCTTTTCTCACTTCTTTGTGCAGTTGCTTTGATCCCTCTATTGTATTTACAAAACTCTAAAGCTAGGGTTTTGATGCTGGTGCAGCAAAAAGAACTATGGTTTGATTATCAATGGCATAGATGTGACTAATTTGAGGTTGAGAAATTATTATATATTGGGTTAGATAAGGATGACATCATATTTCATCTATAGAATAGATATATTTGTGGAGTTACATGGTTTTATTGGGTCTGATATACGGCTATCTTTAGTCATGAGGGTTTAGGGATGAAGTATGACACAACATTTCCCATACAAGGATTGAGCGTTGGCTTCTTGAAAAGAGAATAACATGTGTAGTGAGAAATTTGCCATCAATATATAATCCAAGCATCAAAGAAATCAAATAGCACCTCTCCATAAGGAATTGTTAGTTGAAGTCAAAACCCTAGATATTCAAATTAGAATTTCACTTTCTCATAATCTATCGGATGCTTACCATAGAGTCTAACTTAAATTAGTTTAGCTATATTTTTAAATACCATTGAACATCTAGATAAAGTTAGGGTTAAGTCAATTTCAGTAATTAGCGAAACCTTAATCCCCATGCGGGATGATACTTTCGTATTTGAGCATTTATATTGCCAGGACAACACGTGCATGCCTTGTTGGGGACACTATTTTAGGGACTTGTATTTTGCACCCAAAGTTTGGCGCCATTGCGGGGATGTTACTTTGGCTAATATTGATACAAAATTAACCCTTCAAAGAGTGAGCGGCTTATTGTAGTTGCCACTAAATGTGGCTGAAACGTCTTTAACCATTCCAGGCAACATATGTTGTTGATCCTGGAAGAAAGGTCAAAGAATTACAACCATTCTAATGGCAGAGCAATATGAAGTCCAGTGAGATCGAAGTAAAAAGGCACCAGCTGCCCAACGTGCAGGGAGGCTGGAAGGAAAACTGGACCTGGCCATTCTATTACTATCTTTATTCTTCTGCAGTTTTTAACAACATACTTCCTGATTTTCTCTGGCTGAAATATCAAAAGTACCTGTTGAAGGTGTCATCTTCCCTCATGAAGTCCATGGATATTGATAGATGGGTTCTATATATACTTTTAGTGCTAGTTAAGTGTTTGATTGTTCTCCTTGTTAATCTTTTCAATGTGGCCCCCTTAGTTAACAAGATAAATTAATGGTTATTTGCATCATATCCTGGAATGAACATATAGAAAAGCTCTATGTTGAGATTTGCCATTTTATTAGAATGCATTAACATACATTGATGGGATCTCCTTTGCATTACAACTGCCCAGTGGTTGACTAGGGAAACATGCTGAAAACTTTAGTTTGCCATGCTCTTTTTAACTAGAAGCAGAAGCTACAGAGCAACAAAGATAAAAAGAAAGGAGAAGAGGAAAAATGAAATGAATGGCATGTCTCAATTATACCATTGGATAACATATGGGTGTTGATGGATTTTCCCACCTCCCATCTGCCTCTGTAAGGAATGTGCATCTCATATGCGGTGCTGCTTTGAGGTTTAGACTGTCTGTTTGTTTGGTTTAGAAGCTACTACTGTGAGTTTTCTAAGAAGTTGTTTATCATCACTGAACTTATTCCAGGATTTATTAGGGTATTTTGTAACTGTGAAATTTACAACTATATCTGCCTAATATTTCTTATAAATTTGAATTCTTTTGCCTTCCATTACTTTAAGATTTCTGCCTATATTCAGGTTCTGGAAATTTCCCATTTCCGGCATCTGCTCCCGTGCCATTGCCTTGAAATAGAAATAGAGACAGTGTGAAGGCTCTTGAAACACTTCTTAATAGCCGAAGAGCTGACACCTCTTGGGAAGGCTATGGCACATTATCCTCTGTGAGTCCTCGTCATCCCGAATGCTGCTTACGGTTATCAAATCATGAGGAGAGAGGCAGAGGAGTTATACTTTGGAAACCAATTTAGTTCTAGGATATGCAGTGGCAGCGCTGCTGCTGCCGCTAAGCTTACCAAACTATTGTTATACGGTTTTGAGAAACCACTATAAACCAATGTTGGATGAACCAGGTTGAGAAAACTCATACTACTGTTACTGATGTTGGCCTTGTTGATAAACAACAGAAGTTAAGAAAAAAGAAACTGGAAGGAAATGGCTAAAGTGTCACGTGCTAAATTTTCTAACCTTAACAGTGATGAAACTCTGACTGTGTTTATGTTTTGCAGATGTTTTGAACTTTCTGGATCAGAGTGTGGATTCTGCTCTGGCTGAGAATCTGATGCCCTGAGCCTTGGAAGCTGTCCAAGCTGAGAAAGCAGCTACTTCAACTGGTATTTAATCAAAGTACTGTGGTGCACAAATGAGGAATTTTCATGTGGCCTCTATGGAACCATGAAGGATACAGAACATGCTTGGGGGTTTCCTCTGATAAGCATCCTCTTTGCCACTGAATGGGGAGGAACTCTTAGGCCAAGCTATCTGTGCTGGATTGGGCAGATAGGAACTTCAAATGCACTACGACAATCTCTCAGTATCATCAGAAGGTGATGATGAAAGCTAAAGCAGCTCAGTATCAAGCACATGGTTAAAGAAACTGTATTCCTCCATCGTTGGTCATCTGTTTCCATTCAGCCCCAAATTTTGGTATACAGTGAACTGCTGCATACAAAACGACCATACATGCTTGGAGTAACGACACAGTGAAACCAGATTGGCTTATTAAATATGCTGCGCCTTTGTGCGGCTTCTCTACACCCCTTTTTAGATCCAAACCTTATTATGAACCCTTAGCTGATCAAGTCTTTTACATTTGGGTCATTTCCACTTTGGCTCATCTGCCATCTTCCATTTGCACTTAGTGTGCCCATTAGTGACAATGTGCAACTGTCTGTTTTCGACTTATGCTTTGCTTGAAGAGGTAATTATTGCCATGTTTAGGGATCTGTCCGGAAATACATGTCAGCCCACCTGCTAGCATTTTTTGAGGCCAGAGGCATTGGAGTCAAAGCGTGTTGAAGATCTTCTGAGTGAGTTAAAATCCAGGCCAAGGACTATTGACTGCTGTTCAATGTTAAGAGAAGCGCATGGAAGGAGAATCCCAGGGAATTACATGCAGAAATCCTGGATTGGTTTCAGGAGAGAGTTTTCATAACATTTGATGCTGGTCACAAATCATCTTGAGTTCTCTTAGATCCCCAGAACGGTTCCCAAAGAAAGAGAGGAAAAGGAAAGTAAACAGGTTCTGTAAAGGCTGCACTGGAAATGCCTATGCTAACTAAATCTTTGTGGCTGTTGAAGTATATATTTTCTCAAAGATCTTGCAGAAATTTATCTATAAGGAAACAAACTCCTATAAATTTAAAATATTTATATCACCTCAATTCATTCAATGTGTGGCAGCCATGCAATAAGGTCTATCTTGCAAACCCATCCTTTTTGTTTTTCACTTTAAAGAATCATTGAACTTGGCTTCTCTTACATTCTCTGAATACTTCTCTCACTCGTAAATGTCAAATGTGATGCAGGGCCAATTCATATATAATCTTCTTCACACAATGATTGATCTAAACAGTTACCAGGTACGGTTGAACTTGATCGACTTTAGTAACGGCATAAATTTATTATTCATGTCAACCTTCTGCAGTGCCTTGGCTGTTTTGCTTGATGTGACATTTTGTATTTTTTAGTTTTTTTCATTTATGATACGCAACAAATATACATCTAATTGAATCTCAATTTCTTTACTTGCGTTCAATGTTCACGATGTGTTAACTAAGATCTGATGAGATCAGTCTTATGAACATTGAGGAAATGAATATTGGCTTATAAACCATTTCGATTATTTTGTAATTATGTTTCTCTTTGAAGTCCTGGTTGGTTTACATAGTACTTGCTTCCAGGTCTGATATGGCCCCCCAGGTCAATGGTGTATGCTTTTTCTGCTATGATTATGTTCCTTTGCCTCTAATGACTGAAATACGGTTATTTTATGATCTTTACTATGGACACATTTCAGGCTTTTGCCCTCTTATGGGTATAGAATCAGATCAGGAAGGCGGGAAACCTATAGAAAGATGGGAGTTTCTGCCACCTATAATCAGGAAATTTGAAACAGTAATATTCTTGAGATTTGAGAAAAAGCATTTCTATGTGCAGCGCTACTATCATGAAAATCTTCACGAGGCCTATGACAAGTAAAGGCAGCTCTTCACAAAGTCTATGCTAAACGCTTGTAAGAAGATTCCACAGGCAGCATAGTTCTGAATTCCCCTTGACATCCTTACTTCTCGAAAAGCAGTATTCAGTGGAAATTTTGCCTTTCTTTTCCTCACTATATCATCTTAACACTTATAATGCGCTGAGCTTCTGCTGTCATTTGACATAGGCTTCTGCCATCGATAAATTTTGCTGTTGATCATCATATTAAATGTATCACCTTTTTTCCTTCAATACTTCTTCTGAGTAGCAAATGTAATATCTAAACTAATGTTGATGTATTATCTATTCAGTGCTAATCTCTTGAACATGAGAAGATATAGTGGAAGAATTTCATTTTTTTCAGCTAAGCTGCCACTGATTGTAAACTACTGCCTTCGGGGCAGCATGGTCATAAGCCACATGTTGAATCCTAGGTCATAGCATATATACTTCCATTCCTCAATTTTTGGGCATTAACAATAAGGGGATTAGTTAGTTCTCTACTTTTTTAATTTTAGAACATTTTTTATTGTTTTATTAACCATGATTGTCGTAGTTAGTTTGCGCACATTTAAGACTAATCCATGGAAACTTATAGTTAATGGTGAATATACCTCTAGTGTTCCTAAGAGGACAGGCAGGTAAATCGTTAGAGGGAGCAAACGGTAGGAGCTGACAGCAGCCACTGAGGACTTGGAGGTTAGAGCCGGATAAATCTCTAGTGGCGCAGAAGGCTGGTGATGACTAGTGAGGAGTGATGCAAGACTTACAAATCCCAGGCAAGCCCTTATAGAGATGTTATATTGTTGTGATTCGATGCGGCAATAGTGATAGAAACTATAGAGAAATCCCGAAGAACAAGCATAGGAATTACATGGTTCAATAATGTGTCTACATCCATTCAAAATTTTCATTATCATTGAAATAGTTACATATGGTATTTATAATAACCTTAGATAAGCCAAATTCTTAAAAATACTTTCTTATACTTTGAGATATCTTTGTATCAGGGTTTTTGCCCTTTGCACTCCTAACTATGACTAATCTCAACAAGAGGATATGCTTATAGAACAATGTTATAACCGTTTGGCACTTGTCTCCCACTCTCTTTATCTTCAATGAGCCACATGTCATGGCTCTGTTTACGTCTTGTCCTCTTTGCTCTCAATACGATCCACATGACATAACACGTATAGGAGATCAAAGTGTTGATTCTCTTTTATTTTTATTTTTGTTGAAGATGATTGATTTGTAACTTGGAAAAATTATGAAAGAAAGCTCCATTATACCATGATTTACCCATTATGTTGCATTATTAGTCTATTTGGTGAAATGGTATTGGTAAACCAAGCGAATGAGTTATTTTGCCTGGTATCGCCTCCTCATATAATTGTGAATAGACTTTTATGACATGCAACATTTATGCGGTACAAAATCAGTTTCTAAAAATAGGTATAAAGAAAAGTCTAGGTTGCAGTTTCATTCGATCAAATAGCGTTAGAACCTAAATCCATATTAATGGAAAGTGAAATGGCATAAACGGTAAGATATTTAACTATCTAGGACTAGATGAAGAGTTTAGTGGGCATCGATTTTACTTTTTTTTTTTAGTTATTGTAGATTTATATTTTTAGACATTAATTTTAAAATTTTATATTTTAAATTTATGTTAAATATAGAGGAGATGAAGGAAAGTTAAGACTTGAGCGCCTTTAAAATGTTATGGAGCATATGAATGAACAAGTTCATTCATGTGAACTATGAATAGACAACTAAAATGCCTATATAATGATATCTTTATCTCTTATATAGGTGTAGCGTCTAAAGCAGAAGTCCATTGTGATCGTCAACTGCGGAAAACTTCGTGGATATCGGATGATGAATATCCTTATTATATTTCCATTTATCGAGATCTATATTTTCCACAAAGGTAGAGCAGGAATCTCCTTTGTTAGAGCTCTATAAAGCCTCTGGCGCAGCCTCTTATTATATCGGCGATCCATTAGTCTCAGCGAGTAGTAATGATCCACGGGGCCCGTGCACTTTATTATCCGCGGCCTCTGACTATATCACAATAGTCCATAAGAGTTTATTACAACGCTTTTATCACGAACATATATTAAAAACCAAACATTCTAATATAGTTTTACAAAAATATCAAAGCCATACCGACCTTCAAAATCACGGCCTCGAAGAATGGTGTCCTCAGATGTACCACGATTGTGCACAGAAGAAGTCTTCTGTGGAGTGAGCAATCTTGATGAGGAGACCCAATTCCTCACGAGGCTCACTCTTACTCACTTAAGTGAACATGCAATGCCATTTCACACATTCAAGTAAACCATACACATTCTTGCACTCAAATATATATCTTGTGGATGAGAGTGGCTCCATGTCATGTCTAGGAGTCCTGTGAGCTCAACCACATATGTACCAAGTGTGAAAGTTTATTTATATTCCATCAATGACCATTTTTCCAAAACAAAAGCTTTTTTGTTTTATAAATCAAAATCCGACAAAGATAGGCTCAGATATTCACTTCTTTTTGCAGTCCGTGTGTTTTTGTAGTATCGGATTTTGGCGTCTATCTCATTGATGCTCACTTAAACCCCGAACCTTTTCTGACCTTTCAGGTGTTATTTTATGTCTAACCATAATTGGCGAGTTTTTCACTCGAGGGGGTATCTATCCATTCTTGTTATATCCAACACACATATTTTTCATTTCCTTTTTTTGTTATGCAACCGTGACTCATTTTGGACGTTGTACCACCCTTTGCATTTCACAAGGCCCACCGCCGGGCACCAAACACTGTGTCGATCTATCATGTACTCACGACATACCATCAAAACACCAAACGATGTCGATCTTTACCATGCATTCCCATCCATCTCATGCGATATCCTGCATGCATAAATGCAATGCAATGCTATTGCATATATATCATCATGCTATATACTGTGGATACCACATAGGACAACACAGTCAAACTACTACGGGGTGTCATGGATAATTACGCCGCTTGCATATGGCTTCATAAATCATTTCATGCAAACATATATCAACGTCCATTCCAACATGTCATTATATGATCAAGCAATGACACACACAAGCAAGCCATGTAATGGATTTGTGCGCCTCTTTCAATTACATCATACGTCAAAATATTTAGATTTTGTAGCATCCAAGCAGTCTTTTCATTTATCAAGTAGTACTGGCACACTCCTGTCGAGCCATGTCATGATCGTTTTACGCGTATAAACTCATTTCCTTATCAGCATATTCGACACACATTGACATCCAAACACGCCGGCTGCTAGTCAAACAATGACACTTGATCCCTCCAAGACCAGTTGTGGCATAGAGATGGCTACAAAACATTCCACACAACAAGCCATCATAGACCCGCGAATAGTTAGAACTTAGTTTAGAAATTAGTCCCCCCTACTTGAGTCCCAAAATGCGGACTAAACCATTAAGCAGCTAGCTATAGCGTGGCGGAAAATAAACCCATAACTTAGGTTATAAAGGTCCCAATTGGGTGATTAAAGTCTAACATGTCAGTTCTCGAGATAGAGCTGTTGTTCTTTGAGGATACTGATCAAATTCTCACTTTTTCCCAACTGAAAGTAGTCCTAAAAATTTGAATGATGAGTTGGCCAAAATAAACACCTTAAGTCCTAGAAAACGGACCATAACTTGGGTTATAGAGTCCAATTTTGGTGATTGGCTTCAACATGAGAGTTCAACGTCTGGGATACAATTCCATGAAGGACACTACTATAATTTCCCATTTTCCGGACTGAAAATGGGTTCAAACTTGGCGTGGACGGAGAAATTCATTTTAAGCATCACATGTCAATACAATAGAACACTTGGTGTAATTAAATTTTCAGTAAAGTTGCCAGGCACCAAATGCCATCCATAGGCATATGGTCAGATTCTAGACTCAAATTTTCTTTCCCATAGGGTCCAAGAATGTACGAATCGGAGTTGACGAGAAAGATATGACGCTACAAAGTTCTGCGGCTTAAAGGGTGCGGGGCTACACGTAATTTACGTACGGAGAGCTCCTTAGGCACTCTAGTGTATGCCATTTTGACCCGAAACCATCCTTGAACAACCCTTTTCCTCCAGCCACAATATCCTCCCAATTGAGGCCACAAAACATGCCATAAAACCATCCTACAACCAATCCCAATATCAGCCCAAAAGTAGGAATAAAACCAAAGTAGGAAGAATCCCTACCTCTTGGAGCGTAGTAGAAGCCGTAGGAAGCCTTAAAACACTTCCTAAACTCGAAGCCCTTGATTTTTTCAAATCCCCTCCTGTGGATCTTCGGTGAAATCCTACTTTTTGGTGTCTACGCATAGCCCTCGGCTCGGAGCCGAAGAACTTTTGCTCTGGTCTGGCGACTTACGATCGACAAGAGCAGAGAAATCGCGAGAAGAAGAGTGAGTTCCCTCCCCTCTCTCTCTCTCTCTACTGTTTCAAAAATCTGATTTTGGGAGATATTTTCTCCCAAATGAGATTTTTTTTCCTTTTTATACTTTGGATACGTGGCATCGCCCTCTTTCCGGGTGCATTTTTTCAACAAAAACAGATTTATTTCATCTACTTCAAGTTCAAATTATCTTATATGAACTTTCTTTAAATTATTTACAATTTCAATATTTTCTTCAAAATCTGTTTTTGGGATTCATCGGGCACTTTCGTGCTTGAAAAACATAGAAAATTCAAGGCTATACAGGAATTATTGAAGTCATCTGGGTAACAACTAGTTTCGTGAGACAATTCAGCAGTGATCCGTTTATCATCAGAAATCTGAAATTTTAGGTTTTCAACACATGCTACAATGAGAAGTGCTGTTTGCCATTTTTAAAAAAATTTACATTTTTCCCGGAGTTTGCTGCATGAATGACAAGAAGATCGTCTAATTCTCTTTAAAATTTCATTTCCCTCTTATTCTCTCTTTGCAATTCTAGTTACAATTATGCAACTATTTTACAATATGTTATCAACGAATCTATACGCAAAGAGTAAAAATTATATTATTGTCAATTTTTTTTTTATCTATATATTTAAGTTTACCAAAGTATCAAATCTCACAAAATTGAGTTGTAGCGCCAGTATTTCTATTAAAAAATTATCTATCAGATTCGCCGATCTTTGAAATACATCCTTCCATGAATCTTGAAGAAAGCGATAAAAGAAAGTAAGAGGAGTCCAGCCAAGGCTGTGTAAAAGCACTAATTTTCCTTAGACATCATCTCCATAGGATGCGAAAAATGAGTATCTTAGCTGTAAAGATCCTTTCCTCTATGGAATGGTTGGAAGGATGATTTGACCACTAAAGCCTGGTGATTTTTTACCAAAAGCTCGCTACGACTAGGTACACGAGGTTGCAGATTTTTAAAGCGGTCGATGGAAGTATAACCTGTATATATTTAAAATAAGCTGCGGATTGAAGCTTCTTGTGGAGAAAAAATGCGAATGAAGACATCACCCAAGAAAAGCGTTTACAGCGTTTCATAATAATGTATACTACTGACAACAATATAAGGAAACATATTTACTAAATATTTAGAGTTAATATCGTGTCTTCTAGTAGCTGAACAAAATAATGAGCTACTAATGAAAACTACTGGTCGTCAAGCGGAATCGGAACCATTCCACTGAGTAGATATAATGATTTTATCCACAATCGTAAGGCGTGAGCGTGGTAGTGAGTAAGGTAGTCATGGCGAAATTCTTGACACTATAGCGATCATCCAACCCACAACCCCTTTGAAAAGGAAGGCCATTTACCTCCCGGAAGTTGGATAATGGTGAGACAAAATAAGAAAATGGAAAGTGCACATAAAAACCATTCAAGACTCTTGTAGAGACTTACTCTGATCACATAATGGAAGGACACCTAGTCTCGTATGTGACGAACATCTGGTAGATTTATACGGCCACCTCCACGTACAAATTTTGAGGGCAATAAGAATGATGGGAGACTATCAGGCTTAGCCTTAAGGCAGAGTTAGCCGCGAGAGTCCCATAAGCCATGTAGAGTCAATAGATAGAAGAAAATCTTTTGAGAGGGTATAGAATCATGAATTCTCTTTATTCTTTAGAGAAGATGGGCCCGGTGCCTTGGGCGTGGCTAAATTCACCCAGGTACGGTGTGGGGAATTAACAACTATGAAGAAATTTCACTTATCTCAAACTGAATTGTTCCTAACTCATTAACGCCAGGTTGATTTTGCTTAGTATACAGCATTGCCAAGGAATTCTATCATGAGTTAGTAGGAAACGGAGAAAAAGTTTCCTAAAATTCTCTAGGCGGAACTGAGATTTGCATAGCAAAATTATCAAGAGTAACCTAAAGGGGTGGAGAATTAGCAGAGTCAAATATCACTCATTTCAAAAGAACGAGGAATCGATGCAAAATCCATCTCCTAGAAACAGAATACGTGAAGATAGCATAAAGCGGACTTGATATAGAGCTAAGGAAGAAATTTCAAGGTATGATTAGGACTTATAATCTTTTTTTCTAAGATGTCAATAAAGTATGAAGAATTACTCCAAGAAGAAAGTCAAAGGAAAAGACCTCCATGAGACCCTCTTTGCTAAGAGGTTAATTTTGAAGAAATTGCAATAGCGTATCTCCCAGTACATGTTTCTTTATCACATCTTATACTAGTGAAGAAAGCACGACTTATGGAAAGTCATAAGCGTCTAATACACCGACACTGTCTCTTTATAGTGTATCAAAGGCGAGGAAATATTTGATTTTCTTACGAAGGGGAAATTCATCATTTCCCGAGATCATAACTCGACAAAGAGGGAACTTGAGGAAAAGTAAGGTAGTAAAGTATCACCAACTTCTAGAATCATGGTATAATGCTTGTTTGGAGTTGAATATTATCAGACGGGATCAACAAGGGAATATTGAAGTTCCCTAAGAAAAGGAGGCCATGGTGGTTGATGAAGATTCCCTCCAATGTCTTCATTCAATATAGTTGCTAAGGATATGAGAGCAGTACTGAATGAAAAGAAGGATAATAGGTTTTCTCCTAATTCTAGGATAAGAAAGGTATGGATTTCTAAACAGCATTTGATTTCATAAGGATGAATTAGCGATAAAAGTAAAAGTGTCTACAACGGAGAAAATGAAAAGAATTAGAAGGTATCATTCCATTCAAATTAGGAAACAAGAAGGAGAAATCCTCTAAAGAAAGAATGTTGCTCAAAGAGAGACATACTTTTCTCGAAGGAAGAAGCGGGAACACTTTAAGGAGGAAAATACCTACAAGGTTTGTTGTCCCTCCTCACATTTCACAAACAAAGTGGCATGAGTGCAGCATAAATTTTCCCAAAAAGCTCATCAGAACTCCAAAGAGAGGGATGTGAGGCCCGAGCTATGGAGAAGAAAGAGAGTACCAAGAAATGTCATGGAAAAACCAAAAGCCTGAGAGAATGCGAAAGAAGAAGTGAAGCTTTTTTAGTTTATGAATCCCGATTTTGAACGGTATTTTACATAATTTGATTGTACTTCAGAATGCTAAGACAAAAAATCTGCTTAGCTCTTAATTCGGAAAAATGCCATTTATGGTAATAGAGCATTATCTTTGATCACCAATTTCTCTATTTGGATTAGAAGTTGCCTAAGCTAAAGAGTTTCATCATAGAAACTCTTTTGCCACCTACCACGATCAAAAGGATTATAGTTTTTGGAACATGATTGTAGCGCCCCAAACTCGGGGGTCCGTTATTGACCCACGTCAACCCGCGGAAAACCACCATATCTCGTATCATGAGACTCGTACATGAAGTAAAATTGCGCGTTGGCCTACATCATACTCATGTACATTCGACTATATTGCCATAGTTCAAGAGTTGATTACATCGCTCTTAATACCAACATATATATTAAGATTTACAATGTTAATACATGTTATACAAAATAAAAACCAAAGCCACAATCCGGCTTTCTTCTCAAAGTGGCCTCTAATGAGCGTTGTCCTCCCGAACACTCCCTATACCTAAAATAATATTCCCTCGACAGGGTGAGCAATGCGATGGTGATAATCTCACCATGAGTTGCTCCTGCTTTAAGATCACGCATTACAAATGATTCAACACATAAAACACATTCAAGCAAATGCATGATTTTGCTTGAATTCTCCATGATATGGATGAGAGTGGAAGCTCACCTTTTCCCATTTCTCAGGCCCTCCTACCCAGATTTCCCTCAACATGCACCTAGAGACCAAATGTGAGAGAAAAACATCATTTACAAAAATAAAAGCTTTTTGTTCTTGAAAATATCATCACAGAGTTTGATAAATATGATGGACTACCCCTCGAGGTGAATTGTTGGATCATTTTTCAGAAGATCATGGGTCGACCCTCGGATGACTGACTTTGGACCTCTCGAGAAATGATTGGAAAAATCTTCCTGGAATTCACTTTTACAACCACGTTTCCATTTTCCATTTATTTGATGCCATATAAATCTTTCATGTTCTGGGATTTGCCCCGGTGCATATAAAATGCATTGTACCATTCAAACAATTCGTAATTAATAATCATGTATGTGCTAACATAGAATTTACCCACTTGCATCATGTCATTCAATTCACATACTAATCCTTATTATTTATTCTTATAATAACATCAAATTAGCTCAAATGGGCTAATCCTAATTCATTTCAATGGCTTGCACAATTATATTTTTATATAATTCCACATCAATATTAACTACCATTTAATTATAGCCATTAGGAATTTAACCACCTGATTAGGCAATATTTTGCTTTATACGCATGGACCATTTTTCGGTCCAGCCAAGCAACGGAATTTGTTTTTGAGTCCCTACTCTAAATGAAAACGATGGGGCTGTCCGAAGTAGGCAGCCCCACGCCTCCTGTCTCAGTTCCACTTTGTGGAACCGAAATCCATAACCATTCAGCCCCGAAAACCACATGTGTTATTGCATGAAATTATCACAAATACCCAAAGCAGTCCCTAAAATGTCCAAAAGGGTTCAAAATATTCCAACAATTCGGTGTTGATTTTGGGACCGATCAAAGCAACCACTCACGGCCTCAAATCAAGCAAATCATTTATAAAGCTCTTGAAATCGAAAATAGCAGGTAAAGGGAGAAGATTTTACCTTTTGGGTTATGAAACTCCACGAAGCCAGGGTGATTTTGCTCATAGCCTTTTACGCGTCGAACAACTGCACTTCTTGACCGAGAGAGATCCGACCAGTTCGAACATCGGGAAATCTAAAGAGAAATTGCACTTTCTAAAACCCTCCGTTTTCAAAGCGCTCTCCCCCTCACCACCACCGGATTCAGTAAGTGGAAAAGAGTCTCACCATTTATTCCCCCTCATTACCACATATCAAACTGCATCATTGGCTTAAGTGGATTCTTATCCACTTTCCATCTACTTTGAGATTTTCCTCAATTAGGGAGATACCACATATCTTATGAGGCTACACTTGAGCTCAAGTTGGCGATTACTAACCGTGGCGCAACTGTAAATGGCCTCAAAATCGCCAAAATTATCACACTTTTCGCTCGTTACCTCGAAAACATACAAATTCCATTTGTACAAGATTATTAAGTCGACCGAAATTTGGCGTTATTGCTCAGATTTGTGAGACGATTCAATAGTGGAGTGCGGTTTAGTCATTCGAGATTTAGAAAGTTTTGGATTTTGATCGAAATTACTAATTTTGCCATTTTAGAAGAATTATATTTGCTCGGGGTTTCTGATGATGGATTTATAAGATTCATAAAGGCTTCTCCCGAAAATATCAAGGCCCTTTGTGCAAATTGGAAAAATAAACAACCTTTAAAGAAAACCAAATTTAGATGGAAGGTGCGAAGATGAGAAGTCTAGTTGAATTTGATGAAGAAGTGATTTGACAACTATACGATAGAGTACATTTCCTATTTCTTTAAAATGTTCTACTACTATTTCTCTAACTACCATATTTTTAAATTCAAAGTGATGGAGGAAAGATTAATATTAAGTACAGAAGAACATTTACTAACGAGAGGAAAAGCATAACATCTGAGTAATCACCATTGACCCATACGAAGAAATAAAGTTCATAAGGTGATGATATTGGAAAAACTCTATGGAATGTGAGACACTAAGGCCCTCTATAATAACTGAGAGCACCTTCAATAGTAAGCTAGTGTCTAAAATTATTGGTGGATAATGGATCGAGTCAAATGTGATGTCATTGAGGATGTTGAGCTTTAGGAAAGGCATTGGTGATTTGATTAAAGCAGTGTTTATATGGCTTTTACTAGGAAGAGAAATACTCTGAGACTAGGTGTACTCCTATTGACACCAATGTAGGTAGTAAGACTTCCTTATTAACTTTCTTTGTGATTAATTCTACTACCAATTGTGCTGTTAGGAAGAGACTGATCCATGCGATTGGTGTGTCTTTAGTCACTCCCTTCACCCAATTTTCTGGTTTTGGAAGGTGATAGTAGAAGTGGTATAAGAGTAGACAAACAAACTTTCATTTGCAACTTCAAATTCAATGTGACCATTTACATATTAATAGTTTGGTCAATAAAATTAAAGAGTAAAAGAAGAATGGGACTCAGGGAAATATGCATGGAGTCGAGATCAGTGACATTCAAAGGAATAATTTGCCAAACACGAAGATAGCGCTATCGTGCCTTTCGGTCGATAAAGATTTGTTTATTGAGAAGATCGGTATTCAGCTATTCTCATGAAGAGAATCTCATTAAATGGCAAATATCATTCAAAGGAATGCATATACACAACAAGTTCTAATAGAAAAAGTTGCTTGACGGTTCAAAACATTTTGTAGAGCTGAATCATTTATGAAGAAGAATCGAATGAGGAGGGAAAGAAATTTGGTGTTGGGAATTCGGGCTGAGCTCCTCCCAAAATGGAGACAACAAAGCCTCGAAATTACATATGATCTACTGGAAAGAAATCAACTCGACTTCACTTTATGGAAGAGCCGAGGACTTAATTTTGGATCAGAAAAATAAAGTGGCTCGGACACACAACAAGAGAATCAAGATGAAAAGATTTGAAGAAGGAAAGCTTGTTTTTGGAAGATTATTCTACCGGAGTTAGTTTACAAAGACAAAGAATTGGGCAAAATGGTCTCCCAACTAAGGAGGACCTTTCGAGGTACATCAAGTACTACTGAAGCATACTATGATTGAAGCCTACACAGAGGTTCGTCATTAGAATCATGAAGTACTTCCCTACCATGTAGAAATTGCAAAATTCTCAAAGAATTGAAACCATTCCAATGGCCTTTAAGGGGTAATGTTAGTGGAATGTTTTTATGTTTAGTTTGGAAATAAACAGGCTTTTTAGCCACTATTTCTCAAGCATTTAAGTTCTACAACAAGTATCTTCATTCTATTCTATGTTTTGGAAAGTAAACTTTTATTTTTCTTCTCAAATATATAAATTTGTCCAACAACATACTTAGCAATACATCAGTAGGCTTTGTAGCCATTGTTTGACAAATCTCTCAATGTTGTACTTCTTACGTATGCATGATATATGTTCTGAAAGAAAGTAGGCCCCAGACCACTTTAATAAAATAAGAGTTAAAGCATCTTTCCCACGAACATCGGTACATCAAAGGGTAGGCTGAATGCCACCTTGATCCTTAATGCAATGTCGCTTGGCTATAGTGTATGTCTTTGATGTCCATTGATTTGCGTGATTCATACACATCGACACACATCAAAAGTGGGCTTGATGCCACGCGATCCACTAGTACAATGTGCGAATTTGTAGTGCACATGCTGGTGTCAGTGATTTTCCACAAATTATTCCCTGAGCATCAGCATCAAGGTGATAGGCCTAGTGCTACGATGATCCACTGTACGATGTCATGGTTGTAGTGCTTACGTACGGTCTGTAGTGCTCTGTGCGGTGTAGTGCTCAATAAAGTCACCTCAACAACATCTCACCCCCAAAGGCCATTCTAGATTCTCACTTTCCACTAAGAAAAATGGTGACCGATGGCCACCTGGCAAATGAAGGAGATATTAACACCTCAGGACAATGCTTGTCATCCATGAAGCTTCACAACTAAAGAGCATAAGCAAGAAAGGGCTTTACAATTGAAAAAATGCAAATAAATGACTAAAGTTCCCGATCAAAGTCTCATATCCAGGTTTAAGATTGTTGAAAATGTCAAGAATCATATCATGGAAAAATCAAAGGAGCAGAGGTACACAATATCAAAGCCCGATGTCGTGAGATGCATCAATTTCACATGTGGTCGAAGCCCGATTTGGTTGTCAATCACATCGGGAAGCTAAGAAATGACGAGGACTTGGCTTTCTATAGATCACTCCATGATTGTTGTAGGCCCTTTATGACTCCACCCTGCTCTGCAGGTCTTTACATCTTTAGCTTCTCCGGTCTTGATCAATACTCAATACACTCTTCTTGAGCATCATGCTAGATTACATAATTCACTCGACCAACGCAGCTTTTTCTTAGCAAGTTGAGCTTGCTCAAACTTCGATCTTACATCTCTTTAAAAGGCATCTAATTTGGGAATCTCCATATTGGATTTCAAACACGATCAATGTAGGGAAAATAGAAGAGTAAAGTAAAGCCTTTGAAATTCAATCTTGGGTAAAAATTGCTTTGAGTCGATGCCAACACCACGGTACATAGCGTCCTTGGCTATTAGACAAAGCAGGTCTAAGCCAAGCAAATATGGCTCACGAGTAGGTAGTTTGCAACCATTTGCGCCAGTTCACTCCGGCCTTTGCATAGCTTTTTTCTTAGCAGTTGAGCTTGGCAAACTCGATCTTCTTTCTCTTTAAGGCATCTAATTTGGAAGATCTCCATATTGGATTCAAAGCACGATCAATGTAGGAAATAGAAGGGAGTCTAAGCTAAAGCCCTGATAAAAATCTTGGGTGGGGTAATTTGGAAGTCGATACCAACACCACCAAGTTTTGCATAAAAGCATCATACGGCTAGTAGACGAGCTGAGTCGAGCCAAACCGATAGCTCTCAGGGTGAAATGTTTCTGACTGCTGAATATAAGGGAGGACGTCTGGATTGAGGACAAGAGTGGTCTGTGATCTAGGAAAGACAAGTCCAAAGATAAATCCATCTTAGCCTTTATCTAGAAAGTTGATCTACGAGTGAAACACCTTGAAATGGAAAATATAAAGCGAAAAGAAAAGAAAATGGGAGGAAAGAAATGAAGGTAAAGAATAAACTGAAGAGGAGTAAGTGAGAAGTATGCTCTCTTTGGCCTTCTCCAACGATGGTAGTCCTTTCATCTAAACCCTTTATGCGTCTCTTTGTCTTGTATACAGTTGCCTTTGCTAGTATCCTGAGAATCATCCTCACTTCAAAGTTTCTACTCCATAAAGTAGGCCCTTGTTCCTATCCTCAGAGGGATCTTACATGCTTTAATCTCAATGGGATGATCAACGGTATTGGAGAAATCAGGTGATGGGCTAGTTGCGAGGCGACCGTAAGTTGGAAAGAATTCATACATCCTTAAGCTTAAGCTTTTAGACGACTACTGAAGTAGTTTTCTTCTCTGACCGTCTTAGGTTTCTTAATGAATCCGGCTAGGAAGAGAAGTCAATCCTGTGAAAATGAGAAATCAGCATAAAGTGAAGTTATGAATAAAATGCAACAAATGATTCTTTACCCATAGTAGGCAAGCAAGGAATTGTGACTCGTCAAATATGATATCAGGAGTAGAAGGATGGGCCCGAGTGGATAGAGGGCAATCGATGGAGCATGAAGAGTTTGATATGCCTTAACCAATGTCTATTTAAACTCCAAGTCTAGTTGAGCATAAGATGAAGGAGGTAAAGTTGGAATGAAATGCTAAAAACCAAAGTTAAGCGAGACTGAAAAGGAAGGTAGAAATTTTGTAGATGTAGACATCAAAGATGAAAAGGTGAAGCAACCTCTTGAAATAAGTACTCTATAAGCAGTACTAGTAGAGGCCAAAGGACTCTCAAAGTCATGTAGATATGGCTAAGATGGAAGCCTGAGAGTCTGGTTTCAAGCTAAGATATATACGAGAATTGGAAATATCGGGGAATAGAGGTATGCACCAATGCTTCGATCTGATCCAAGAAGAAACACATAAAGATCTGTGAAGGGCATCATGCATAGAGAATGTGAGACATGATGTCCCAAAGTCTTATATAATTCTTAGGTTTCCTTGTCAAAAGCTCTGGAAACCTTAAAGAACCACATACATGAACCACGAGCACCACCAACTTTATGGTAAGGCTAAATCAAAACATATTTACCGGCGCCTGATAAATTGAGGCTAGAGTAAAGTGCACAAGCATAAGGCGACCTAGAGCAAATGTCTTCACCAATGGTAAGTACTCATATCGAGTTTTCTAGAACCAGGAAAAGCATATTGGCAGGAGAACCCATAGAAACTCATGCTCGATCGTCGATGGAACTCTAGTGGCGTGCCTTACCATTTCTAGATACTTGTGACGAATCTGAAGTTTAATTAGTAGAAACCTATGGCCAGGGAGAGAAGAGTCTTGAATATCTCAAGACATAGCATGGCACGGATTGGTAGGCCATTACTGAGAATATGCAATATCTCTCGATTCGCATGATGGAAATAGACACAGAAAGGGTGTATGAAAGTTAATACTCTTGGACCATAATTTGGAGTGCACACCATCAACTCCACATCAAGTGAAGTGTTTACAATGGTAAGATGAATGAGCTGAACCGATCCCCAGTACCAAAGCTCGAGTCGTTTGAGATGTGGGGACAACCCTGAAGTAATCCATGCACCCCATCTACCCCACAAACCCCAAATCCATGATTTGGTTATGAGTTCATAGATCATAACTTCTTTCACAAGAGTAGTTTGTCTTAATGGAAAGGAAACTAGGTGGGAAGAAGATGCTTCTCGAGAGAGATAATGTGAACTCTAGCTAAGTAAAAGGGAATAGCACTACAAAGGAAAAAAAAAATGATATTTAAGACGACCACAGATTAAGGAAGAAAGAGCATAGATTTGGATTACCTCGAGTAAGAAGATGGAGGTGGTTTGAGTTTGGAAATGTAAAATTAACCATGACTCCTATGGAAACAAAAACAAGGAAATTCTGATCATGACAAAGTGAAATCTTAAGTGCAAAATTAGAAATATTCACCATGGCAAAAATCTATATGAAAAGCTACCTTTAAAGGTAATTTCATAATTTTACAAATGAAATTGACTGGCAATCTGAGGTACCATTCTGCTAAAGAAGAAACTCAGAATTTTAAAGTCACTTCAACACAAGGTTATTTGAGAATCATTCAATAGGCACTCAAGAAAGGTTCAAATAGCCAAACGACTTGGAGAATTTTTCAAGGTGTAATACCAGCCCAGTTATGTGATCTGCGTAAGAAAATTTTATAATAAACGATGACTTCAAGGAATTTTTTTTTGATGCTATTTGGCTTATTAGAGATTGTATTTTATAAATTTGAGATTTTGAGATTTGTAATAATAGCTTGAATTTTATAAATTTGGGAATTTGGAAATTTGCAATTTTTTGAATTCTAAAATTTGAAATTGAAATTGAACTGAATTTTAAAATTATGACAGTTGAATTTTAGAGAAATTGAGGAATTGCCAATTTTGAGTGGAAACTTGAAAATTTGAAATTGGAAGGCTTGAATTTGAAAATTTAAATTTAGAACTTGAATTTTGAAATTAAGGTACTTGAATTTTTTAAATCAGAAAATTGAAACTTTGAAATTAGAAATTGAGGGACTTGATGTTTGAAATTATGACATTTGAATTTTGAAGTTATGAATTTTGTAAATTTTAAATTGGAAACTTAGAATTTTAAATTGGAGATTAGGTATTTGGATTTTTGAATGCGAAACTATAATTTGACATTGGGAATTTGTAATTTTAGAGTGAAAACTTGAAATTTTGAAATTAGATAACTGGATTTTGAAAGTGAGAATGTGTAATTTTGAAATTTTGAAACTTGAAAAATCAAAATTAGGTGGGGAATGGTATAATTTTGAACTTGGAAACTTAAAAATTTGAATTTGAAAATTAGGAGACTTGAATTTTGAAATTAAGACACATCAGATTTTGAAATTGAAATTAATGGGTGAAGTGAACTCTTGAGAATTTGCATGAGTTTGGAAATTAGGGAGTGAATTTTGAAAATAGGGCATTTAAATTCTGGAATTAGGAGATTTTAGTTTAGAAATTGGAAACTTAAAATTTGAGGAAATGAAAATTGGGGAAGTAAATTTTAAAATTGAAGAAATTTGAATTTTAGAAATTGAAAATGAGGATTTGAATTTTAAAATTAGACACTTGCAATTTTAAAAATTGACAAATTAAAATTTTAGAACTTGAATTTTGAAATTGGGATTTGAAAGACTTGAATTTTAAAATTGAAAATTTGAATTTTAGAAAATGAGAATTTGAAATTTGAATTTTAATTTTGAAACTTATATTTTAAAATTTGAAGAATGAAAATTTAGAAGTTGAATTTAAATTTAGGGATTTTAATAAATTAAGGGTGTAGGTGATAGTTCGTAATATTGAAATATAAATTGAATTATTATACAAAGAAAACATCAACAACAATTTAATTAAATAAACAAACAGCAACAATATACTTACAAGAAAATAAAATAATAAGATGCATTGAAAAGCTAGCTATTCAAAGATAACAATAAATTGAAATATATATACAAGCGGGGTTAAAATATTTGGATTATATAGGCTGACATATCGGATACTTGGTAACATTCAAAGCGATATTGTGGCCATCGATAATCGATTGATCAAAGTTTTGGGAAAATATCGTGTGCTCCGGCGATATAATAGGTTGATAACTTGAAACATCGTGAAAATGTAGAGTTTGTGGAACACGTGTGCGTGAAGATGATGCAGTTAAATTTTTCAGTAAAATATCGACGATATATCGACGATATATTGGAGATTATACAAAGGCATCCATCGATCGAGATCTTCCTGCATATGATTTAACGACCTAGATTGCACATGTATAAGACCTAAGAAAATTCGATTTTACGAAAAATGCAAAATCATAATTTCATTAAATCCAAAATTTTCTAGATCTGGATAATAAACGGACTTCACGTTTAAGAATCGTCTCATGAAATCTAGCTACCACGTGTTCGATTTTACCGTAGAATTACGAGAGCGTTCGAAATTTGCATGTTTTTCGAGAAACTAGCGTTGTGTAGGGCGCCCGCGGCGCATTTTAGTGGCTGCGGGGGTGCCGCGATGTCAAGCCGCAGGTTCGGTCAAATTTGGGGCTGAGTGCCGGGGCACGCGTGGGCCAGCGTGGCGTAAATCTTGAATTTGGGTGGAAACGTCGAGTGGTTGCGGATTGAGTGGATAAGAAATCCTCTCGACGATTAGAAAGAAGGACATGTGGCAAAGTGGAGACAAAAAGGAGAGCTTCTTCTCCACTTTTGGAGCTGAAGACGTGCAGTAGGGAGAGGAGAGTTCAGTTTTCAAACATGGAGGATTTTTGAGAGAGAGTGTTGGCCTGCAGCTTCTCTCTTTGGGATTCCAGCCCGATTGGACCGTCAGTTTCTTCGGACCAGAAGCAAAGTGGTTTTATGCGTGAGGGCTACACTTAGGTCTTGGTTTGAGGGGAGTTCGGCAAAGACTCCGTGAGGTAGGGGTTTTTCTCCTGCTTGGTTACCCTTGTTTAAGTGTTTATGATCGCCGGTTGAATTTGAGGCGGTAGTGGCGTTGATGGATCCAAAACTTGAGGCCCAGTGTAAAATTACGAACTTCTTTTTAGACCCGATTATGATTTGTTGATGGCTGTGATATAATTGTACAGCCAGGCCCTTGTTTGATATCACCATGGGCCAAATGACCATAAAATTAGGTTCTGAAATGGAATCGATACTTGATATTTGCCAGCGATAGCCAATTTGCTATTTTGGAATTTGTAGATCCGGTTATCAGTTAGGATTAAAAACGTCCATTATGTTGTGTACGTAAATTGTTTGAATGAATGGCAGGTTATTATGATTATTAGGTTAATGCATGGCAATGTGTTAACGCAGTGCACGATTCCATAGAACACTAATTATTATTGTAGGCCATTGAAGTGATTGTGATTTAAGTGGGCTAGTTGGGTGTTGGTTGATCAAAATTCAGATAACATGTGCGGTATGAATTAGATTTGAGGAATATATTATAAATTGATATATTGGTATAAATTGTGTGAAATGGCATAATGCGATACATGTGCCGGGTAACCTAGAGGAATTAGGTGTGGTATGACATGAAGAAGAAAACTGAACATAGTTCTGAAGTAGATTTCAATTGATGATTTTTCGGAGGAATTGTGTTGGGAGATGGTAACAGTTATCGTTGGAGATGTGGTGTTTGGGAGGATTCTCAGAGACGCATTACTTTCGGAGGTAGTCCGTCCGCACTAAAGTCGTTAGTGTGTTTTCGGGAACAATAGTTTCATTTTGGCTGGTGTTTTCTCATACGCTGGTAGTAGAGTGTGGGGGGATGCGTGAGGAATCGAGACGGGTTGACGTATGAAGACATTAGTAGGATCAAATGTTGCCAGGTGTGTGTTTACGTGAATCATTGCATATGCACTTAGGTAGGGGAGTAACCCATTTAGGCCAATTCCACTCTTGGGCAATTGCTCACCTGTCTGAAATATTATTTCGAATGAGGGCGTTGAGAGACGGCTCATTTGAAGGGTGATTTGAACCATGATGTTTTGGTATAACATGTAATTAGAATTATAAATTTTAATGTGTGTTTGTATTAAGGGTAATGTAATGTGCTTTCTTGAACTATTGGAATATAGTTTGGTGTATTTTTTGGTGATATTGGTGTATGATTTAATTGAATTGTTTTTTACTCGGGTATGAGTCTGATAGACCATGTATGTAGATTAACGAGTTGACGGGTTGTCGACGGACACTGCCCCGATTTTAGGGCATCCATGACATGTGTTTTAAAATTATTCAAACGACTATTTTGATAATCGGGGGCATATTTTAGATTTTATTTGATCCTCACATTAATTTCACCGTTTTGAATGCTTTCCAACGAGTCAATTTACAGATACTTGGTCATATTTGAAATACCAGGCTTGATCAATGATTATGGATTGATCCCAAAGGTTTCGCAGAATCTGATTAGATTTTAGTCAATCCAAATGTGCTATATTAAATTACAAAGGTGCACCATCCAATGGTTGACCCAAAAAAAAAAATCTATATAAATACCTTCAAAATCTGTTCATTTGATCTCTCAGGTCCTCTCTCACCTATATCAATCTTAATTTCACTCCCTTTTTTTTTTTTTTTTTGTGATATCTATAAACAAAGTACAGAATTTTAGTGTTGAAGGTTTCAGTTTCCAAGAAGTTTCAACAAAGATTAATTAAAGGTATGTATTTATGTTAATTTACTTTTAAATTGTCATTATTATATTTTATATTTTGTGTATTTAAATAATGTGTGTTTTTATTTAAAATATAGATTTTATATTAGATTATATAAATTTAAAATAATATAGTTTTATAATGAATTTTCAGTAATGTCATATATAGTATATTATTCTAAATATTATGATATATAAATAATATTGTTTTATATATTATAATATATAGTTTATAAGTATTATAAATTTTATAATAATTTATTCTTCAAAATAACTATATATTAGATTTATTTAAGTAATTTTCATATTGATTTAAATTTAATAAAATGAAATATATTAGAATTATATTTAATAATATAGTTTTATATAGTATTATAAATTTAATAATGTCTCTTACATCAAAATATAACTACATATTACTTTTATTTGATAATTTCATATTAGATTATAAGATTTAATAGATGAAATATATTAGATCATTTATTTATTTCCAAAGTTCAACAAAGGTTAATTTAAGGTATATATTTATGTTAATTTACTTTTAAATTATCATTATTGTATTTATGTTTTGTGTATTTAGCTAGTAATGTTTTATTTAAAATATAGTTTTATATTAGATTATAAATTTAATAATATAGTTTTATAATAGTTTAGGAGTAATGTCATATATAGTATATTATTAAATAATATAGTATATAAATAATATTGTTTCACCATAGTATAATATAGTTTATAAATTATTATAAATTTTCCATAATAATTTTATTCTTTAAAATAACTCTCCTATTTAGATTTATTTAAATAATTTCATATTAGATTATAAATTTAATAAAATAAGAAATATATTAAGATTATATATTAATAATATAGTTTATATATTATTTATAAATTTAATAAGTAATATCTTCTAGTAAAATAACTACATATTACTTTTATTTGATAATTTCATATTAGATTATAAATTTAATAAAATAGAAATATATTAGATGTTTATTTAATAATATAGTTTTCTTGAATTTGTATAATATAATATGTATATATATATTCTTATATATTATATTGCATTAAACTAATATAAAATATTGATGATCTAATATATTTCTATTTTATTAGAGCTATAATCTAATAATTATCAAATAAAACCAACCTATTATATTATTAACAGAAATAATAATATAATTTTATATAGTATTATAAATTTAATAATATAGTTTTATATTAGATTATATATTTAATAATAGTGATGTCTTCTTTAAAATAACTACATATTAGTTTAATTTGCTTACCTAACAGTTTGACAAACTTGTAATTAAAAACAAGTTCGGACCTGATGTCTATAATATTATAGAATCTTACTATTTAGATAAATTTTATGAATAAGTGTTTAAGAACTAGTGTATATTATATGAACAATTTAGAACCAAAAGCGATTAGATTAAAACGGGATATATGAGCACACATTGATCGCGATTTATTTCGTTATTTATTTAGGCTTATGTAAATATGTCTCTTGCCCCAGATCGAAATATTTTGAGCTAGTCAGCGGCGATGGATCGAGGATTTTGAAAAAGCATATTTTTAACTAGTATTTATCAAGTACCTAATAGTTTTTCGCGAAAAAGTGAAAATATTGTTGATATCTTTTCGGCCCGAAACTCATGTAGTTATATCTTTTTGAAACCATACCACGCTGTTTAGGCCAGTGGAAGCCGCGATTTTTGCTTATCATCATGTATATATCGAAACCATGATAAAGAGCGGCGCTATCGTTCAAAAACTGAATAGAAATGGCAGATTCAAAAAATTTCACTATATTACAATAGATTTAGAGATTTTCAAATTTTGAATTTAGAAAAACTAGAAATAAAATTTTTATCTTATGAAACCCCAACCATGTCGGTGGAGAACCAACTTTGAAAATTTTCAACCCAAATTTATATAATTTGAGGAAAAACAAAATTTTATTAACCGGCTTTGGCCGATTCACGCGAGGAGTTATCATCGTCGGTGATGGCGCAAATTTGCAGGAAGAATCTAGATGCGAGAGAGTTATGCAAGCGTGGAAAATGCAATGGAAGGATAATGGGAACGTCAAATCCTGCAAACAATGAGTCAACTGCGCAGTTGCAAAACCAGCCCGTAGTAGCTTTTCAGAACCAAGCTTATCTTAAGCTAGCAGAAGATAAAGAAAAGGGAACATTAATAAATGTTTGAAGAATTGAAGAATAATATAGAGTTGATTTAAAAGTGTCAACTTTTTATAGTCAAATATTAATTTTTTAATTTTTACTTTTCAACTTTCATTAAATGTAAATAGTAGAGTTGTAAGTTATTAATTGTCCTTTAAGGACAAGTGGCCCTCAAACATTTAATTGTTTAGATAGATTTTTTACTTTCGAATTTTGTCTTTTAGTTTGTAAGTAGTACAGCCAAATTTGAGGTTTGTGCATACGTAAAAGGCATGAGTTTGATGAGTTTAAGAGTTGAGATAAGTTAGAAGAGTTTTATGAGAGTTGAGTGAGTGAAGGAGTTTATCTGAGGAAAGTTTGAATCGATAATACAATAAGTATTTCTTTTTCAGAATTATCTTTTTGTTCTTACTTTGTAATTTTTGAATTAATTTTATTAATTAGGGAACAAAGGGTAAAGATAAGCAAAGGGAAATGGAGTTTTGATTTTAAAATATTTTAAATAATAATAATCAACCTACATGGATCCTGTTGTTATTATCTTTCTTACACAAAAAAGAAATTTTTTTCTTAAAATTAATCTTTGAAACCCATGTTTTGAAAGCGGAATTTTAAAACTAGAGTCTTTAGTCTTAACCGCAACCTTTAACTTGCGTTTACGGCCCGAGGATAGGCGTTTAGAGGGGGCACTATTTTGGTCTTGGTGGAGGTTTTCCTATGACACGAGTGATGTTTTGTGTTATAATTTAAATCGAGTGTTTTGGGGAGAGATTTGTGAGATGGGTTTTGTTTTCGTTATAAGAGGAATAATGGTGCTCGAGCCACACAAGGAGCGCATTTTCGCATCCTTACATGGCTTATATGAATGGAATGTAATGCCATTTAAGTTAAAGAAGGCTCCTCAAATATTTCAGCGAATGATGGATAGAATATTTGGTAATTACTCTTAACATTCTTTGTATATATTGATGATATTCTTATTTTCCAAAATTTTCATGAACATACTAAAACATTTAGAACTTGTTTTGAAGAACCTTGCAAATTATGGATTAGTTAGTAGAAAGAAAATAAAGTTATTTAAAATCAAATTGAATTCTTAGGATTAGAGTAAATGAGTGAAGTAAACTTCCCAAGAACATATAGTACAAAAAATCAATAATTTTCGAGACAAACTAGAAGATTTAAAAACCCTTCAAAGTTTTTTAGGATTGTTAAACTATGCTAGACCTTACATTAAAAACCTAAGTCAATTAATTGGACCTCTTTATAGTAAAACCAAAATTACAGGGCAAAAATATTTTAACCAAGAAGATATTAAATTAGTCCAAAAGATAAAAGAACTTTATTAAGAATCTCCCAACTACATCTCCCATTAGAGTGAATACCAGAAAATAATCAAGCAGATGCAAGTCAAGCGGGATGGGAGGGAATTCTTTTAGCATTAACTTTAATAATTTAGAAAACTTTGTAGATATTGTAATTAGATTTTAGTGATTATCAAAAGAACCTTAGTTCAGCGGATTTTAGAAATAGAAGTATAATTTTGGATTTTGAAAAATTTCCAGTATTTTCAAACCAAGAACAATTACTTTAGATGATTGCGAAAATATTAAAAATTCTTTGAAAATAAAAATTCTTCCATTATCAACAAAAAAGATAGATAAAATTTCAAAAGCGCTTTGGTGGTTTTAAACAATTGAACATATAAAGGAAAGGATAATATATTCAAACGGATTAGTTAAGTAGGCAGATTTATATAAATGATGATTAGTTTATTTACCCGGCTAACTTTTTGTAATACGGGGAAAATGGCTCCAAAGGAAATTCAAAGCAAAAACTTTTCTATTTGGAACCATTACTTTAAATGAGATTTCAAACGAACTTTCAATTTGATGCTGTATTATAAAACCTTTTTGAAACATGGGATTATTATTGATAACCTTTAGTCTTTTTAAAACCTCAAAACTTCAAAACCAAAATTTAGAATATGCTTATGGAAAAACCATTTCGACTAGCCCAACATCTTCAAAAGTACGAGAACCAGTTTATTTATTTTAGAAGCGAAAATTCAAATCTTAAGAACCTTCCAAGAAAAGCGAGAAAACCAAATTAGGATTTGAAAGCAGTTAGAACACTTTAGACAATGTAGTAAAACGGTTTAATTAATATATGATTAGAAAATCAGTTTTACTTACCGAACAGTTTGACAAACTTGTAATTAAAAACAAGTTCGGACCTGATATCTATAATATTATAGAATCTTACTATTTAGATAAATTTTATGAAAATGTGTTTAAGAACCGATTATATATTATATGAACAGTTTAGAGCCAAAGCAGTGGAATTAAAAGCAGGATATGTGGCTTACCATGATCTGATTTATTTCGTTATTTATTTAGCTTATGTAAATATGTCTCTTTTAGATCAAAATAGCTTTTAGAACTCATCCTTGAGCTGATGGATCAAGGGATTTTGAAAAAACATATTTTAACCGGTATTTATCAGTACCTAGCAATTTTCTCACGAAAACTTGAAAAATATTGTTCAATATCTTTTTAGAATTAAACTCATGTAGAATGTCTTTTGAAACCATACCACCTTTGTATTACTGGCTAGTGGAAGCACGATTACACCTTAAGACGAGAAATTCCAATTTATGGAACAAGGGCAAGAAAATCATAATTTCGATTCCTGAGAATTGTAATTTCGGTTAAAAATCCAGGAATTAATTCTCTGAATCTCGGATGATGAAGCCGGATTTCACGTTAGAATCGTCTCACGAAATCCTGGCTATGCGTAAAATTTATTCAATTCTGAGGCGTTGGTGCGACACGATTTTACCGAGGCATGTCGCGTTTGGTCTTGTAAAGCGAATTTGATACGACGAAAGTCACAACAACAAGTACTCATGTACCATAGAAGTGATATGAGTGATAATGACAATGGATAGCCGGATAATTGCAGATAGCTCAAAGCCCAGGAAAAGAGGGCCTTGAAATGAGATCATTTTGAAATTTATTTGTCGCGAAATATGAAATAGCTAATAGGACCATATTCTCAAGTAAAGAAGGCAAAACGTAAATAAAGAAAGAACCCGATGGCGAAAATGCGGTATGTTAGAGTGGAGAGTCTAACTTCTCTAGAAATCTGGGCTATCAAATGATATTGATCTTGGAGACAGGAGAGTCTTTCTACGTAGAGAGGAAGCCGCGTGGGTCACCGGATTTAGGGTTCCACCTGAAATTTCAGCCGAGGTAGGAGTTTCTCCTACTTGGTTTATTCACAAGTACTTTGTGAATGTTTGAGTTGAATGAGGCCGTGGGGGCGGTTGATTAGTTCAAATCTTGGAGCCAGAGGTGAATTTTTTGAAACCCATGCAGACGGTCCAGAAGTAGTATCCATGGGCTGATTTAGGTTGCTTGGCTGGCAAGAATCATGTGTTAATGTATGGATTGGTTTGGAAAAGTAGGAATGGCCGTGAAGTACGGAGTTCACATAGTGAACCACGATCAAATTGTTAGTGTTGGAACCTTTAATAAACTTCCCTAGGGTTTCATTCCTAGGAATAATTGACACGAAAATGTATTTTTCGTGAAATATATCATTTGGTTAAGTAATTAATCCGAATTGCTTGTGTTTGATCATTAGCCCAGTGAAGCTAATTTTGATGTTTGAAATGATAATTACATAACAACATGTTTGTGTGATTTAATTTTATGCGAATATATTCCATGTTTTATATATTTGCATGTGATTAAAACTATATTGGAATTGCTTTGCATCTGCGTCATAGCCGCACAGGAAACATCCTGGGACGCTATAGGAGTTGAGTGCATAGAGATGAGTCTAAAGAAATGGTTCGGAGGGTAGTCTAAAATGTTAATTATGGAGGGGTAGTCCTGACTAAAATATCAATCGTCGGAGTAGGCCCAATTGATATTCGCCCGGGTAGTCCCGCAGGCAAATTGTATATCAATCGTCGGATGACCCAGAGGAGTGCTGATATATATACATCGGAGGGTTGTCCACTAATGAAACAATAATTCTCATACAAGGCTTAGGCGAGTGTGGGAGAGTCGGTGAGGACTCGGGATCCTAAGTTAGTCAGCTATGGGCATTCAAGTAGGATCAGTACATTTGCTTGAATGTGTGTTGCCTGGAACATTGCCTTGCACTTAGGTGGTGAGTATTCATTTGGGAATGATTCTCTCTGAGCATTAGCTCACCCGTCGTGGGATCCCCTTTTCATACGGTACGGGGCGGCGTGCGAGGGACGGTTTATCCTTGGGGGCATTATTTTTTAGAAGAAAGTAGGGATGTATGAAACACAATTTCAGCGTTGTATGTATATTAGAATGCTTTTCATTTAATATATATTGTACTAAAATGGATTTATTAACTCTGAAACTATTGGATATAGTTTGAATATATTGTGATGAGTATTGTATTATGGGCCCAAGAGGCCGTTTTACTCATGTTGGGATTATATGACACACCCCACCTACCGTGGCAGTGCAGCCCTCCTGAAATCCGGCCGTTGCAGCTACTTGACTAGAAATCCTGTGAAGCGAAGGCCGTATTGCTGCTTAAACCTCCTATAAAAATTTTTCTTTTTATTTATAACTTAGGATTTGAAGTAAAATCTTATGAAGTAGGAAAAACTTGTGACATGGCGGTACCTTTATAAATCTAATTCAAATCTTTGTATACATCAATTACACTATATATCAAAATTATGGCAACTGACATACCAACACATTCCCGTCCATACTAACTATGTACATACATATATTACATGTACAAATTCAAGTATCATTCTTACTAAATATTACTAATACCGGCCTTAAGATGTCGGGACCAATCTATAATTATCATTGTTGTCTTTACGCGATACATTACACAAATAGTTTTAAAATGGAAATAATAGGCTAAGCAGGCTCGGTGAGTGTATCTTTTATAAGGGTTTTCTTTTCAGGAAAACATCTCAAAAATATAAAACTTTCTTTTACAAGATATTTTCAGAACTACTTTGCTTTTGCTTGCTTTTAAAAGTTTCTAAAACTTTTCTTTTCTTGCTACTTTTGTACTTAGCACTTTGTTTTGCTTTTCTTTAAAAACATAAAACTCTTATTGCTTGCTTGTAGAAGTTTATAAAACTTCTCGTGCTCTCTTTCTTGCTTTATCTTATTTGAAAAGTTTCATAAAACCTTTCACGAACCTTTGCTTTAAAGTTTCTCAAAACTTTTCATAAAAGCGAACTAGGCTCAACGTTTGCTGAAAATAAAACCCGGGGCTTGGCTGACCAAATTCGTTTGAAATCTAAGCGGGAGCTGGAAGTGACCGTTTGCTTAAAACTCTCGGAAGCACAGGCGGCCAAGGGAACCAATAATTGATTTTCAAAGCGGTATATCATGCTTATAAAACATCAACCAATGGAAGCCTATTTTGCTCATCATGCCCTGATCAAAAGACACGGGGCACATGTCAGCTGAAGTACGATCCCCGGAAGGACCTTTATCCATCACGCCTTATATTTTCTTTAAAATGAAAAATATGGGCAGATTGACATAAGTGTGTATCTTATGTTTAGATTGAGTCATACTCTGTACGTGTCACCAAAAGTCTAGCTGGCAATTAAGGCACATTTTACTTAATTATTTTGCTTGCTTGCTCTTTGAAAAATGGTTTACAATTTAAAATCCCATTTTGCTTGCTTGCTTGTTTACTTGAAAAATAGTTTAATTATTCAAAACCATTTGCTTACTTCCCTTCTTCTTGCCTTGAAAAATGGTTTAATTATTCGAAACCATTTGCTTACTTTAACTTCCTTTGCTTGCTTGCTTGAAAATGGTTTGGTATTTAAAACCATTTTGCTTGCTTTCAAAAGTGGTTTAAACCAAAACCATTGGCTTGCTTTTCAATTATGGCTTAAAATCAGAGCCCATTTGCTTGCTTTTCTTCATATGAGATTGGATGCATCATGAACCATTACCCTTTTTAACTCATTGCTTGCTTCTTGAAAATGGTTTGCAATCAAAACCATGAGATACGATTAAAGCAGTTATAATAATAATAGCCAATACAGTATTTGGAAAATGGAGTTTAGAACCTCCTCTTTGCTTGCTTAGCAGGCAGTTCCACACTTATCCGCCTTTACTTTTGTAACCTACATCAAGCGAATGCGACGACAATTAATGTATAACTTAACGTAATTCTAGACTTGAGTCCCTCTTCATACTCTTAAAAGTTAAGGTGCTGAGTTTCTATTCAACTGGAATCACCCAATTGAACAGAAACTCAGAAGGTCACGATCAAAACAACCGGACTACTCTGTGGCGATGCAGGAATTTTTCTTGCACATGGTCCCACTTTGAGTGAATTTTTAGGCCACTTAGGATAAGAATAGGCGATTCTATATGGATTTTGTTCTCCTTGAAGTCTATTTTATGCAGTGCTTGAATCACTCAATCGGATAAAATGTAGAGGATTAAGGTCAAAATCGAAAACTGGTCGAACGGAAAACCGAACAAGTTGTACCAGGTACAACAGCTTCTGGAAATTGCTTGGCCAAAAATGACGAACAAACTTGTACCGAGTCTGACTTATTATACCGATGAAGACCGAGAATCTTGATTTTTTATTGTTTCTCACTTTTTGATGCGATTCCTCCATATAACCATAATTCCTGTCTGCCAAGCGAGAACGATTTATCTAAAACAACTCCTGACATGAATTGGTGTTTTGGAAACTGTCCCAAGGCAGGTGAAAATCGAGAAGCATACCTAAGGAGTCCGCAATTCTTTTTAAACATCCATGTAATTTGATGATTCCAAGTTTCTTTACATCAATTAGGGTTTACTCTAACTGACAATTCAAAAGGCTTAATATCTTTACCACATGAGAAACCTAGATCAAGAGGGCAAAATCTCCATACCCAGCCACAAATCTAATACACTTGATTCTAAGACAAAGGCATACATTAATGCTGGGCTCTCTCTTCCTTCTTCTTCCTTCTCTCTTCCTCTTCTTGCTCTCTTCTCTTCTCCTCCTACGGTTTGCTAGGGCAACCTTAAGACCAAAATGACATTTTGGCTTTTGTTTTCCTCCTTTAAAATATCACTTTCCATTAATTGCAATTAACTAGCCCTCATCTTTTAATTATTGCAATTGCAACTTTTGAAATTGTATTGTGGCCCATCTCTAACTAAATTTTGATTTTCATATTCTTTTGCTTAATGACAATTGTACCCTTGGTTTAATACCATTATTAGGTTCCATAAATTTATCATTCCCTTTTAGTCTCAAATATTTCGATTATGACCTTAGTACTCTTATACACCCCCTCTGGTGTCATGTCTTTGTGAACTCTCTCGAGACCCGGGGTGTTACATTATATTGGACTGTTTGGGACAGGTATATGTAGGGTTTTATACAGTGTGCTGTTGGGTAGAGCTCCGTACAAAGGGGACTCTGCTAGTTTACCTCTAAAGTGGGCGTCGGGTAACGGGCCTCCATATGTTCCATGGATGTGGGTAGTCAAGCGGACCCCGAGGTTGAGATTATCCAGTGCGCAAACATCGGAGCTTAGGTAAGCGATTACCTTGGGGAGCTGGGTGGGTGTAGTTATAAGTTTAGTCACGATCTGACTTCACGAGAAGCAGTATGAGCTTAGATATCTAATAGATACCTAGGGAGCTCGGGTTGGGTATCATCGCTGTACTAGGTGGTTTAGTGTGAAGTATAGGTATGTGGAGACCTAGAGTTAAGGATTTGGGCTTAGGCCATAGTTGAGGAAGAGCATCACCACTAGGTGTCGAGTTCGATGTTCGGTTTAAATTATGAGATTACAGGAAAAATCAGGAATGAAAACTAGAGATACTATTACGCGTCTTTTTGTATATTTGTGATTTGATGAATTATTGTGTGAATGGTATGCTTACCATGTTGTGTGATGAGATTGTGTATGTGTGCTTTGAAAGACCCCGACCCGGATTAACCTCATGAACCTGAGGGGACCTCCCGACACTCCAATGGATATAGAAACTTTTCCTCAGCAGGTCAAGTAAAATCCGTGGAGCGAACCCCTTTCTGATCCTTAACTATCTTTAGAAAATAATCAGACGAAGTGTAAATTTTTTTTTTTCTTTCCTTTTTCAAACACTTGGATTTTTCAGAAAAAGTCATGGCCAGAGTTTCTCTGTTTTCAGACTTTCCGAATTTACAAAACCCTAAACATTTAAAAACACTTCTAATCTTTCCAATCCTCAGCTTCTCGACTTCCGTTTAGGACTCCTCATCACAACCAATCAAACACAATATATACATATAATACATTTATTCATTTCAATCATCAAAACATTTTCAAACTTCTTCCAATTCCATTTGCATTTTATTTTTTATCAAAGATTGGGCTTAGCCGGACTTAGTAGGCCGCCTACGTACCTCGTCCACTGGGATCAAAGCCCACGTAGTTCCTTTTCAAATTATACATATACATACTCATCGTAACAAAATGTGACATCATGATATCTGAAATTATATCTGATGGGAAATCGCGGTCGTGTGCAATGTTGAAACGACCTCTATACCCAGGAGGGTACTCTGCGGCCTTTTTGTCTAGAATCCTGAAAATATTTTGAAATATATGAAAAGAATGAGACTAAAGGAGCCAGGTGAGTGTACATTTTCATTACAAAATAACATTTCAGTATATATAAAATAATACATACTTATACAATTAAAATCCATTTTATACCTTAAACATTTATGCCTTAAACTTTCTTTCCAATAAATACAACGCCACCATTAAAATCAATTTATCTTTAAACATTATACCTTAAACTTTCTTTCAATAAATACTTATAATTTAAAATCCATTTTATACATAAACATTTGTGCCGTAAACTTTCTTTCTTTTCTACTTTCTTTCTTTCTTCTTTTTCTTTTCACGATGGAACCGGGAATAAACACCTTTGAGCAGTTTTAGAATCTTGCGGTGAGGACGATCACATTCCAGTCACTAACCCTCTGACTACTTGCGGAGAAACTCAGCTTTGCACCCAGGGTTCAGTCATAGCACCTTATCACGTGTAAGGATGTTACTCTAGACACCTAATTCCACTCCCTGGGTTAGTAGCACTTATGCTTTACCCTCTACAAATCATACAGCAGACCATAGGCCGATACTCAGTCATAACAGTCATAAGGGGTTTAGGGTAACTATCAAGTGCTGTTTCTTCAAAATACATTTATAACAAATACATTTAAATCTTTACTTTATCATTCCCAAAACACATATGCATTCTTTACACATTTCTAAAACATAATACTTTAACATATGCATACATATTTAATATACATACCAAAATATATATATATTGATGCAAGATAAAACATTTCCATATGCCTTAACATTTACATAAACATTTCCATTAGGCTTTCAGTTTAACATTAAAACCATTCACTTTTAAAACTCGATTTTCAAAATATACGTTTTAAACAAATTGTTTAACGCTCCCGATCTAAGCACTTCAAATTAAAAAGTTTTCACTGTTATAGATAGTCTATTGCGCACTCAAGAAAACCACAACTACACATTAACCATAATTTCCATTTAATTCCCCATACACACTCAGTCCTATATTATTATTCCTCTATGAATCTATTTTACTTAGGAATTGGAATCAATCCAATCGGATCATCCCAACTAAAGTTATGGTATTTTCATGCCAACTAGTCCATTACACAGTCACTAGGAATGATTTGTATTACTCAATTTTTCAGAGGTCTTAACTTCATATTTGACGGTATCTCTTTGTATATTTTAAAGCTAAGGTGCTGGGTTGTTCTCAATTGGAATCACCCAAAGATGAGACACCGAAGCTGTTAATCCAAAACAACAGAGGCTAATCTATATTTCAAAAACTGAACCATACAGTAGCTTGCACATAGCCCTACTTTGAGCAGTGAATTTTAGGCCATATAATCAGATTTGTGATACCTATTTCTATATGTATGATTCTCCTTGAAGTCTATTTTAACCAGCAACTTGAATCACTCAAATCAGATCAGAAATGAGCAAGTTATGGTCAAAATATGAAAACTGGTCGAAATAGGAAAACAGAGCATTTCCTGTACCGAGAACCAGACAGTGGCTTACGCCTTAGTCCCTACTTTGGAAGGTGAATTTTGACCACTTATAATCAGAATTTGACGATACCTATTTCTATATCATTTGGTTTCCTTGGTGCTTAGTTTAATTATCCACTTGAATCACTCGATCGGATAAGAAATGAGAAAGATTATGGTCAAAATAAGTACTAGTCGAAACAGGAAAGCAAGAGTATTTCCTGTACCGAGCAGTCCAGCAGTTTTCCAGATTTGCTTCTTTTTGCGCTTTTGCTACCAATTAACATCATACAACTTCTATGATTCATGTATACCTCAAGAATTTACATGGATTCACATCTAAAAACAACCACAACACTTGAAATAAGGTGCTATGGAGGCCTCAAGCTGAAACCTTAGGTGAAATCCAAGAACTCAACGCTAGAGTCCGCCTGATTATTTGACCCAAAGCGGGCATCTTTTGGTAGATTAAGTACTTCTTTCTGCAAATTGGGAAAACTCTCATGTCCCAACAAGCATCCCAGGAGTTTGGTGATGCCCAAACCATAGACGGCTGTATCAATTCTCCCACTTTAAATTCATACCAAAAGCAAAATAAAAGTTAAGTACCGCAGTTTTTGATCTCCTCACCTATATTTGCCATATTATATTGCTTCCCTCACTCTTGACTCCCTATGCCCTCTCCTAGGATTTTGCCTACTTGAATGAGACGAAATGTAGTTTTTGTTTGCTCTCCCACATTTAAAAATCTGGAGTTCTATCTAATTAAAATTAAGCCCTCCATGTTCCAAAATTTTAAGATCAACTTTCCATTAATTGAAATTTAAAACCTCATCTCCTCAATTTTGAAATTGTAACTTATTCTATTTGTATTGTGGCCCATCTCTAACTAAATTTTGATTTTCATATTCTTTTGCTTAATGACAATTGTACCCTTCTTTGTCTTCATAATTAGGGTTTTAATCAAACTCCTTTCTAATTTAGTCTCCAGGTGACAATATGATGGCAGTACTCTCTTATACACCCCTCTGAGTGCTCATGCTGTACATTCTCTCGGGGCAGGGTGTTACATGCTTAGTGGTCGCACTTAGTGTATTGAGGTTGCTGGAAAACAAATTTTAAGGGTTTGAGTCATATGCTTGGAAGCATAAAATGAAAAATATGAGTGCAAGAATTTGTTTACAGTTGTCGGATAATCAAGAATCGAATTCTAATAGAATTTGAGGTTGAATCTAATAAGAGTTAGTGTTGTATAAAGAACACTGAGAAATTCTGAATTTTAATTTCGAAATTAAATGGAAAAAAAACAAAATATGAGTTTTACAGTGTAAAACTGGAAAAAAAAAAAAGAAATTAAAGAAAATGAATTTTTTAGAAATTTATTTGGCTGTAAAGTGAAGAAAATAATTTTTAAGTTTTAAGGACATACAGATTGAAAATTGAGTAAAATAAATTTTTATAAATTTATTTTAGTTATTATAAATTTTTTTTTTTTAAGTATATATATTTTTCTTGATGACATAATGAAAAAAATGAAAAATTAACGATTTTAATTTGATTTTAGTGATTTTCAATTCTTTGAGTAATGGAAAATATATAAATATATATTATAATGAAAAATATCGGTCACGGCTTAGTTTTTTGGGCTCTTGCCTTTAAATCATATTACAGAAAATATAAAAATTTTCATATTAAGACAGGTTTGTGACTGCAAATCTAGGTATTGGAAGGTGGCTAGTTCGAGGAGAAGTTGTATTGTGATAAACGGGTTTGTATTCACGACCTAAGGGGAAAATTGTAGTGAAGTTGGTTGGGTTATTTTAATGCGAGTCCATTTATATTCTGAGGAGAAGCTTGGAGGGCTAGGGTGGGACACAAGCCTGCAGGTGTGTTACAATAATAATTGGAGTTAACTAAATTTGCGATGCAAATAATCTGGGTTTAGTGTTTAAAGTGTAATTGACTTAGGCTAAGGCGGGTTGTGTTGCCAGCCACACTTTGGGATGTGCAGTGGTAATGAGAGGATAGGGGCTAAATTTCACGTATCAGGCCTGGCTGGGCGACCTAGGCCACGATCCGTTAGTGGGCCGACCCCCCTTGGCGGCTGGGGCACTGGGGCCACTGTGGCTGGCCACGGCGCGCTGGGCGTGCGCGTGGCCATTTGCGACACGCGCCACTTTTCTTGTTTCTGATTGTGGCACCACGACACGGCGCCTCACGAGGCTCACGACCTGGCGCTTGCGTCGCGCGTATACAGTGTCGCGTTTGGGCTGATTTAAGGTATTTTATACACTGACTCGATTTTGTTTGGCGTTTTATTTCGGTGTTGTTTACGAATCAAACTTTGGATTCAGTTCTGTTTTGAACCTTGTATTTCATCTAAGTACTTTGAAAGAAAAAATCAACAATTAAGATAAGGCTAAAGCCAAACCGACTAAAATTGATAAGGCACACTGAAAGATAAAATTTTAAAAAATGAGTACAAGAAGAATAAATTTTCATTAGGAAATAATACTTTTAAATACAAAATTTATTGCCTTGCATTATATAAATGCAAAGGACAATGTATCTGCGATTTGTTCTTATGATTAGTGTCTCGAGTACGTGTTTATGCCTTAGAATCACTTTTGTATTGAATTGCCGCCATGTGCTTGTGTAGATGGCTAGACGGGACGAGGGCGAGAATGGGCGGGCGTAGAGGGCGTCACGGGGTGGTCGGGCCATACGCTGTATTTGATCAATATAGGCCTTTGTTGAGGCTGCTGGGTAGCCTAGCAGATGCTGCTCCTTGCAGGCCCGGGTATAGTAAGTGAAGCGGGGAGGGTCCACAGTAACCTCCGGAGGTTTAGGACCCGCATCATCCTCAGAGCCTTCAGGGAGGAGAGATCAGATCAGTGGCGACAATTGGTCATCACCGAGAGGCAGGAAAGTGTTGAGGCTATAGGTCTACCTCGGCCATGACCAGTTAGACTGGCTATGTTACAAAACAGAGGGAGTGGGAACCCGAATGGTGGAGAAAGGACCTCTAAAGACCTTAGAGGAGCTGTTATACGTGAGTTCTCCCCTGGGGATTAGAGCGAGAATAGGTACGATAGGTCGGGTTGCGAGTTGGAATCTCGAGGACTCCTCTCACACAATGGACACGGGGATTATGGACGTGCTGGTGAGTGTCATCCTTGGGATGGATTGGCTGATAGCTTGGGGATGAATAGTGCTCGATTGTGAGGCGCGGAGGGATTCACAACTGCTACGTAGGAATGGTACTCGTATCAATATTCGAGGGGACAAGCATGACATTTGCCCCAGGGCCGGTGTACGAGTCCAAGTGTCAAGGACAGTTGGCGGGTTGGCTAGTGAGCCTTACACAGAAGGGACGAGTGAGACCCGGTGGGACTTCCCAGATCTCGAGTGGTTTTGCGGGCTTGTGTGAGATGTTTCGGATGAGCTACACAGATTTCCACCTATCCATAGGGATGTAGACTTTGGTATTGAGTTACGCCCTGTAATTGCTTTACCATCCTCTGCGGCTGCAGTATGGCACGGGTTAGTTAGGGCTTGGGTCAGATTCACTGGGGGCTGTTGGACAGGGGTTCCCATAGACGCAGGCACTTCACCATGGGGCGCTCTCGGATTATATGTTTTACCAAGAAGAAGAACAAGACCCGCCAGTGGCCATTGACTCGGGACCGTTGAATAGGGTTACGATCTCAAGAATCGGTACCCATTACGAAGTTGACGATTTGTTGGCAGTTCGAGGAGGGCGGCAAGTCTTGAGATAGACTATTCACGCTGGTTATATCAGGCGGGTGGGGATACCAGGATATCACTAAGGGCGGTGGGACGTTCGCTAGGCCTTCAGTTTCTTTGGTGGGTCTCTTTGGATTGACGAATGCGCCAGTAGCATTCATGGATCTCATGCATAGGGTGACACCGGCTGTTTGAATCGGTTATCGTAGTCTTGAACCGGATACGGCGCTTTTTGATCTACTCGGTGCTGGTACGGGCACCGGAACATCGCCGAGGTTGTATTCTGATTCTTGGGGGGCAATGATTACCACTGAGGTTGGGTAATGCGAGTTTTGGCTTCTTGAGGTGAGATTAGGACAGTAATTATCGACGTAGTGTCGGTCGACTCGAGTTGAGGCGTGTGAGTTCGAGTGGGGGCCGGATAAATCGATCGAAGGAATCAGAGTTCTTGGGATTGTGGTACGAAAATTGACCTGAGTTAAGAATGGTGAGTTGTCCATTCGGGCGGGTGTGGAAGGGTTTTCACCCTATGGACATCCAGGACTCTGTGGATTGGGTGACGTTACTGACCATGAGAGGTCGAGATACTTGGAGACGCAAGGGACCTTTTGGTTGACTGGCATTGAAAGAGAGGATTAAACTTTCTCCTGGTTGGAAGAGGGCGAGGAAGACCCACGCTTCCGCTGGTTTTCAAAGATTAGGGCGAGTTGAGCATGGAGTGTGAGTTCCCCCATGAATGAGGGGATCAGACTTGGATAATCACGGTCCCCAGTTCAAGCGTGAGACAGAGTATCTGGGTTTGGGCTCACTCCACACATAATCTTGGGTGGGGGAGGAAAACGTTGCTGTTGGGCGTACTGTACGAAGCACGCTCTCAGCGTACGGGAATGACTGGGGGCTAGAGTATGGAGTACGTCAGGGACTGAGATCGAGTTTGCGGCCTGAGCGTAGTGAACCTTGGGTGGTAAGACCTGGCCCAGTTGAAACGTGTCTGCCCGGGGTCGACACGGTTGATCTGGGAATGGCAGATAATGCCAGTTACATGCGATGTTGAGACATATCTTCCCAAGATTTGTCATGCACCAACAACGGCATTGGATTTTTGGGCTTATAGAGTTGAAGCCTTAACTTTGAAACTTGGTATAGATGTTCTTCCTAGGATGTAGGGTAAAGGAGGTACGACGTGGTGGGGATTATGAGTGAGAGATCACGGAGATTCCTGCAGACAACCCAGTGGATTTGAGATAAGGGATGTCTGATCTTTGCATTAATGAATTGGTGTGTTGATAACATGTGTCGGGTATAATGGAGTGCCATGAAATGCCCGATCCCATTCACTTTCTTGGTAAGTGTGGAGTTGAGTTTTATCTTGCATGGACTAGGCGTGGGTAAAGAGACTCATAGTTCGATTCGATGATGGAAATCAAATATGAAGTGTGTTTGACGAAAGAAAAATAAATGAGGAGCGTTGGCCTGGTAAGAATCTTGGAGTTGAATTAGCGGGATAGGGGAAGGTATCTCATTCGTGTGTGGCCAGATGTAGGCTGGGTGTGAGCCGAAGAGTTATATTGGCCGGCGACGCATGGACGGATGGGTTATCTAGTAAGACTTAGAGTTCAAGTGTTGGAGTGGGGAGTGACTGAGGATTTCGGATCGCATTAATTGCATTGTTGGGTGTGGTTGGGTCGATGAGGCTCAGTGGAAATGGATGTCATTCTGTGGCATGGACTAGATTAATGATACGATGGATTGTGATGATTGTTGTGGAGAGGTTAGTGTTGTATAGGGTTCGTGTTGTGTGGATTCTGTCAAGATTGATGAGGACATGCTGGGGCATGCGTCTTGGATCATAAGTGGTAGAGGCCGATTACCCTTAGTAGGTGTTTGTAGCAGCGATTACGGTAAACATCTGAGGTGGCACGTGAGGCATTATGGGAGGCCATGTAGATCACCGTTATGTTGGGTAGGAGTGGGAGAGGGGCTCGAAAACCGGCTGAGTCACTGATGCGATTGGAGACACCTGCGGGAAAGGTGAGGCAATCTGATAGCGTCTTCTCACGGCTCGGGCGCGGAAGAGCTATGCTAATGTCTGTGTCGACCTTAGAGTTCGAGGTTAGTGATCGCGTTTGGAAAGGTGAGTACTAAGAGAGGTGATCGATTCGGCAGGGGAAGTTTATCGCCGGGGTTTGGTGGGCCTTCGAGATGCCGGGAGGGGTAGGCACGGGTTGCGTGCCGGTTCAGCGTTGCCGCCCGGCGTATTGGGTGTTCGGGTGTTTCTGGTCCATGCTCGGGAGGTATACTCCGGATCAGAAACTCAAGTGTGGTGGATTGGGGATAGATTCAGGGTTGACACGGTGGGACCTTTGAGGAGGGCCAGGTGCGTTACCTTGGATAGCCGTGATCAGGTTTTGTGGCAAAGCGGCGGGGCTAGTGAGGGTTCTATGGTGGCCTTTGTTGGAGTGCGGAGGGGAGTCAGCGTGGGAGCGAGGACACGATGCGTTGCCTGTCCCTTTCTTGTTTGGGGATGAGTGTAAATTAAAATTAGTTTAAAATTTAAATGTTGTTTACATCATGTTAAAGTCTTAGCGTTGCATGTGTATCGCGTGATTAGCAATTATCCTGAATTTGGGGATGAAATTCCTTAGGGGAGAATGTAAGACCTGAGAAATTCCAATTTCCTCTCACACAAGCGGCAAAATCGTAATTTCGATTATAAAATTGTAATTTCGCTTAAAAATCCGAATTAATTCTCTAGATCTCGATGACGAAACGATTTCACCATTGGAATCGCTCGCAAATCTAGCTAGCATGTAAAATTTCCGCCGACCTCGAGACAATGAGTCGACACGCTTTGAGTGATCGCTGCCGTGCCGTGAAACGACTCTGGCGCGATTAAAGTCACATATAACAAGTACTCATGTACCATAAGTGATATGAGTAGAGAAATGACGAAAATGGATGGCCGAGATAGTGCCGAATGTCAAAACTGGGAAAAGAAGGACGAAATGGTCATTTTTGAAATTTATTTAAGTCACAAAATGACAAAATAGCTAATAGGACCCTTCTTCTCCAACTAAAAGAAGGCAAAACGTGAAAATAAAAAAGAAAAGAACCAGTAGCCGAAAATGGAGTGTGTTAGGAGTGAGAGAGTCTAACTTCTCTCTAGAAATACAGGCGATCCAACCGTCGGCGGTCTTCTGGACAAGAAGGAGAATTGCTCTACGCGGAGAGGGCTTCGCGTGGGTACTGGATTTGGGGAGTTTCCTCAAACTCCTTGAGGTAGGGGTTTCTCCCTACTTGGTTTTATTCCCTCTGGCAACCTTTGTGAATGTTTGAGTTGAAAACAGGGGCCTTGAGGGGTCATTTGATCGGGTTCCAAATCTTGGAACCGAGGTGTTAGATTTTTGAAACCCATGTGGACAGTCCGTGACTGTCCACGGGCTGATTTGGGTTGCTTATTGTGAAATCATGTGTTAATGTATGGATTGGTTTGGAAAAGGCCGGGAATGGTCGTGAAATGCGGGTTCACAAAGTGAACCGATAAATTGTTGAGTGTTGGAACCGTAAACCCTGGTGGTTTACCTGCTCCCTGTGATAGTTACACGAAAAATGGCTTCCTTCGCGAAATATGTTTGGCTGCAATCGAACAACGCTTTTCAGAGTTTCTAAGATCATTATACCATGAGCTTAATTTTGATGTTTGAAATGATAATTACATAAATACATGTTTGTGTGATTTAATTTTGCTTAATATATTCGTGTTTATATATTTGCATGTGATTGTGATCAGATTGAATTGGCACACATGCATTCCATATGCATTGGAACATCCTAGGACTATAGGAGTTAGTGCATGAGATGAGTCTAGAGAAAATGGTTCGGAGGGTAGTCTAAAATATTAATTATCGGAGGGTAGTCCACAAACTAAAAATATCACCGTCTGAGCACTCCAATTGATATTCATCTGAGGGTAAATTCATTGTAACAATTAATATATCAATCGTCTGAAACGGCCCAATTGATATATATACATCGGAGGGTTGGGTTCAATAATTTAAAATGAATTTACAAGGCTTAGAAGAGTGTGAGAGAGTCGGTGAGGACTCGGGATCCTAGTTGGTCATGTAGACATTCAAGTAGGATCATGCATTTGCTTGAATGTGTGTTTACTTGAACATTGCAATCGCACTTAGTGGCAGTAGCCCACTTAGGTGATTCTTACTGAGCTTTAGCTCACCTGGCCGTAGGGACCCCTTTAAGGTGCAGCTGTGGAGCGGCGAGGAGACGGGCTCATTCCTTGAGGTCAGTTTTTAGAAGAGTTTCGGATGTGGCTTGTGTCACATTGTATGTACAGCTGTATTAGAATGCTTTTCATTTTAATATATGTTGTATGTTATAGTTTGATTAACTCTTGAAACTATTGGATATATAGTTTGGATATATTGTGATGAGTATTGTATTATGGGCCCATGAGGCCGCTTTATCATTGGGATTATACTGGACTGTTTGGGACAGATATGGCTGTAATCAGATTCGGGCAGCTCTCTGCATAATGGAGACTCCGCTCATTTCAGCGAGCTTCGGGTAACCCGACATCCACTTGTATTCCGGGTCGACGGTAGTCAATCACCCCTGGATTTGGGGGCGTCACATCTTGGTATTTCCAGCCTAGGTATACGAATACCTGTGTGGAGCTCTGTTTGCATCCATCACCACTGGGTGGTTTGATGTATATAGGTATATGGAAACCTAGAGATTGAGGCTTGGGCTTAGGGCCATAGTCGTGTGGAGAACATCGCCACTAGTGTGGTTCGAAGGATATGTAGGTATGAGATTACACTAGGAAAATCGCAGATGTTCAGGGACACTACGCACGTGTGTTGATGTGTTTTGTGTGACTTGGTGAATTATTGTATGTTTGGTGTGCATGACATGTTTTATGTGTTGAGATTGTATGTGTGCTTGGCAGGTTAGCACATGGAGGTGTTAGAAAATATTTAAGAAAGTACTGAAGCCATGTTGTGTAAACTAGAAGGATAAAAAAAATAATAATAATAAATAAATTTTTAGAAATTTATTTGTGTATTCGGGAAAAATTGAAGAAAATGGAAGGAAATAAATTCCTTTGCTAAATTTATTGAAGGGAGACAATTTTTTCAAAGGAAAATTGGAAAAAGAAAATGAATTCCTATAAATCTTATTTGGTTTCGAGGTGAAGAAATTTAATTTTAAGGCTTTTACATTGTAAAATCGAAGAAAATTAAATAAATAAATTTTACTAAATTTATTTGGTTGTTGGAAATGAGAAGAAATTTTAAAGCAAAGAAAATAAGTTTGATAAATTTATTTGGTTAAGAGGGAGGAGAAAATAATTTTCAAGGTTTTATATGTCAGAAACTCAAGAAAGTGAAGAAAATAAATTTTAGAAATTTATTCGTGTATTCGAAAATGAAAAATAATGAAAGAAAAATAAATTTTTGTAAATTTATTTAAGGCCCAAGAAAATGAAAAAAGGAAGTAAATTTTTTTATGATTTTCCAGTCACCGGAAATATTGGGAAAAAATGGTAGTATATATTTAGGAATGAAAAAAAAAAAAAAAAAAAAATTGATGCAGAACTGCTGGGCCCGCCTAATTTTTATTGTGAATTTGTATTACAAGCCTTGCAATTGTATCAAGTAAGAGAGAGTAATCGGAAAATCAGAGTGAAAAGACTGTATCAGTAAATACCATTTGTATTTAGAGAAGGCTCGAGGGTTGAGGCTGTATCAGAATACACTATATTGTATTGCAGAAGAAATGGGCTGCGGTGAAAATTGTATTTAACATGAGTAGTCAGACAGAAGAGGTTGGTTAGCTTAAGAGATTGTATTGCAGGAATAGTCTAGGTCGAGTTGCAATACAAAAATTGTATTGCAGGCTGGAAGGCTATATTGTATTGCAGGAGGGATTGTATCATAGAAATCGTGTTGCAATACACCCTTGTATTGTGACGACAAAGAATCCATGAACAAAGAATCGTGGAATAGTAATCCATGGGATGTGAAACATGAACAGAACGTTGACTCCATTAACTGCGGAATGCTGAATTTCGAATTTTTTTTTTTTTTGAAAAATAAAATCAAATAAAATTAGACAAAATTTTCGAAAAACAAAATTTTCAAAAATAAAATTTTCGAAAATAAAATTTTGTTGAAAACAATATTTTAAATGCAAAATTGATTGCGATACACCGAAGTTATGTGTTGATTGTCTCGGGTTGTGTTCTCAGGCTTTAGAGATACTGTGATTGGATTTAATCTACCATCCAAATCGCGATAATACAATAGTTGCGTAGGGTTATATGCATGGTGTAATGCTGTGATAGGAAAAAGGGTGAATACTAGGTTATGGATTATGACCTTAGGGATTTGGATAATGAAATGAATAAGAGCATAGAACCTTCTAGAAATAAATAAATTGAGGGTTGAATTTAACACCACTTAGGAAATGAACGCCGGGCTTCATATTGTCAAGTCTATTAGTAAATGGCATCTCAGATTGACAGAAGTTAGGGGACTGGAACGAAAATTAAACGACTCGCGCTACAAGCGTTAATTCGTGTAAATGGCAGAGACGAGGACGTGAGGACGCCCACGGAGCAATCGCCAGGGCACCACCGACAATCGACCAGCCGCCGCATTTGATCGCCGGGCCTTGTAGAGGCCGTGAGGCTGCGTGAGGCCGGCATTGCGACAAGCTCGCACAGCAGTTAGGGAGATCCCAACCCCTGGGGGAGGCTTCAGGACACATCATCCTCCGACATTCACTGTGGGGAGGAGATCCGATGCGGTCGACCACTGTCTGCATGCAGACGAGAAGGTGTTGCTGTGAGACTACGGAGATTAATCTAACACGACTAGGATTAGACTAGCCGTCTAGCTTAGAGAATGAGGCCCAAATGTGGTGGAAATGGACAAGGACTCCTCGACCTTAGAGGAGCCAGACGTGAGTCTCCTTGTATCAGTGGCGAATAAGGAATGATAAATAGGTTGCAGTTAGAGATCTCAGGACTCTACTCACAAGGACTGAGGATCACGGATGTCGGGAGTTCGATGTCATCCCTGTGGGATGGATCAATACAAATTACAGTATCATTCATCGATTATGAGCTAGAGAGTTGACCGCCTCACACGCAGACTCCGCATCATGGTGTCTGTGAGGACAAGCATGACATTTTGCCCCGCATAAAGATAACACAGTCCAAGTGTCAGGGACATTTAGCGGGTTGGCTAGTGAGCTTTACCATAGAGGACGAAGAGAGACCAGACTTAGATCTACCTCGGGTAGTGTGCGATATGTGGATGTCTTTCCAGATGAGCTACCTGAACTACCTCCACATAGGGATGTAGACTTCGGTATCGAGTTACACCCTGGTACTTCACCCATCTCTATGACTCCATATAAGATGACACCGGTTGAGTTGCAGAACTCAGAGTCCAGCCACAGGAGCTACCGACAGCACTATTAGACCGAGCACTCTACCATGGGGCCCGTTCGCTAAAAGAAGCGACAAGACCTTTGACTGCATTAATTACGTGCAGCTGAATAAGGTTATAATCAAGAATCGTACCCATTACCGAGGATCGTAATGGGACGGTTTGGACGCTGAGAGGAGCGCGAGTCTACTCCAAGATAGACTCTTCTCGTGACCGGTTACCTTCACTGAGGGTTAGGATACGGATATCCCAAGACAAATGGCTAGACGCTGCTATGGCACTAAGAGTTTACAAAGATGCCCTTTTGATCGACGAACGCGCCAAAGAAAGATTCACGGATCTCATGCATAGGATATTCCAACCCTATCGTAGACTCGCTTTGTCGTAGTCTTTATGGATGACATTTGATCTACTCCCACAGAGTGGGAGCATGAGTATCACTGAGGATTGTGCTTTACAATTTATCGTAGAGACCAACAACAGACACTAAGTTCGCAAGTGCGAGTTTTAGCGCCATCAAGAGATTTTTTGACATCGTGGTGTCAACACCGAGTGTTAGCCTAATTTAGAGAAGGTCGAGGCAGCATGAGTCGGGAGAGACCGAATGTCAATCTTCGAGATACGTAGTTCTGGGATTACCGGGTATTACGAGACACGAGAATGGGCCAAGCTGTCCATCTCGGACAGATCAGGATTTCGCCACGGATACGTGACTCACGGTCGGGACGACCTCGACCATAGAGAGAGAAATCGAGATACTTGGAACACTTGTGATGCGTGTTGGTAAAAGAGGGAAAATCCTCACTTTCTCCTAGTTCGGGAAGAGGTTGGGTGGTAAGACTCTCCCGCTTCACACTAGCCTCGTGGATCAAAAATGTGGAATGAGTACGAGTGACGGATCGCCCCAGAGACAGGATCCTAAGACTGGGGACAATGCAAATCCCGGCTAGCCGTGACGTGAGAGTATATGGGCCATTCCTCCACACCCTAGTACGGGTCGAGGAACCAACAGCTTTGGAAGCATACAAGCACTCCCAAAGAAGACGGACAGCGTAGGGGCCGAGCGGGTCAAGTCAGACATATCGTGAAATAGCGATCGTGGCATGGTGGACCTAGGGTGGTAGACTCATTGGTTGTTGATTTGTTTGGTTGTTGACTGTCAAGCTTGGCATGGATGAGCTGACAAACCACTCCAAGTTGTCGGCACTCGAGACCTGGGGCCTGGCTGTCATACTCATTAATCGCATCGATCTGGGCTTAGAGGTTAAGGCCTTTAGAGAAGCCAAGTATAGATGTTCTTCCTAGGTGTGGTGAGAGTTGACCCCGATAGAGCCTGAGTGACTCGAGATGAAAAACACACCTGTCAAAGCTATCAATGCCAGACTTAGAGTCGAGTGATAGAGCTCCGAGTGACTCCGAGATGAAAACACACGGACACGGGTTGTCACGCAGACCGAGAGTCGAAAGTGCGATGTGAGCTCCGGGGTGACTCGGCGGCTCTGATACCCGGGAAATTACATCGGGCGTTGCCGAGCCGGGCAAGGGCTCCCAGAATGGACACGTCATGTTTTGGCATGGATCGAAGTTAACAAATTCATTGGATTGTCGTTGATCGCGACCTGAGAGTTAGTAAGCTTACACACCAAGAAAGGGTTGTGTAAAGCTACGCGGTCAGTATGGGATTTACATACGTGTTGCAGGACATGCTGCGAGCATGCGTCCTGGATCATAAAGGTAGAGGATAAATTGCCCTTGGGACTCGCCACAACCGATAGTTATCAAAGTAGTATACGAATGGTACCATATGAGGTATCAGATGAGGCCATGTGTGTGCATCAATCAGCATGTCAGACTGAAAGGGAGAGAGTCTCCACTAATCGGGTCCCGATCTGATCGGGAGACACCTCCCTAGAAGGTGAGAGATTGGATACTTGACAACGTCTTCTCACCCGGGACGTAGCCGTATGAAGAGCTAAGGCGGACGTGCGACGCCGACTCTTAGAGTTCGAGGTTAGTGATCGCGCTTTCAAGGTGATGCTTAAGAGAGGAGTGGTCGTTCTAAGAGTCGCTGAAGCTATCGCCCATTGACCCTTCGAGATACTGAGAGGGTAGGCACGCTTGCGCACGGCGAAGGCGCACGCTCAAAGATGTCGTGTTCACGAGGTGTTTCACGCCTCCATGTCTCTATATACTTCAGATCCAAATTTCTACGTGGTGGATCGGGATAGATCGAGGTCGACAATCGATGAGACCTGAGGAGGGACCAAGGTGCAATTTGGATACCGTGATCAAATGTTTTAGGACGCAAGACCGCAGGCTAGTGAGAGTGCTATGGCGGCACTGCGGAGTGGAGGAGTCAACGGGGAGTTTGGTGCTGGCCAATTTTATCTCTTCTAGTTCAGTGGACGGCGCACGTAGCTAGCTTTGTTTGAAGATTTAAATGAATTAGTTTACATGCATGGTACGCTGCACGTTGCATACGCATGTGAGTGATTATGATTGTCCGTAATTTCGGATGAAATTCCTTTAAGGGAGTGGGGAGAATGTAAGGACCCGAGAAATTCCTAATTTCGAATACAAAATCGTACTTCGACATAAAATTGTTAATTTCGATTAAAAATCCAATTAATTTCAGATCCTGATGATCTAAACTAGACAGACCGTTGAGGGCTTCTGCCCCCGCCGAAATTTGGCTAGCACGTAAAATTTCGCAAAATTCGAGATAGCTCCGAAGGCACGTTTCTTCGAGGCATCAAGTTTCGTGTCAGAAAAACGACATGCGACGAAAGTCACATATAACATGTACTCATGTGCCATAAGTGGTATGAGTAGAGAAATGATGAAAATGGACGGCCGAGATAGTGCCGAATATCAAATCTGGTAAAAGAAGGACATAATGGTCATTATGGGATTTGATTTTTAAGTCACTAAAGGACAAAAGTTGTAATAGTGCTTCTTCTCCTTCAAAAACCAAGGCAAAAACGTGAAAAGAATTTTTAAAGATCCAAAGAGCTACTTTGAGAGTTCTTAGGAGAGAGAGAACTTCTAGAAATACCGACAAATCCGACCGGGCCTACTGGCCTTTCGAGACAAGAAGGAGAACCCGTCTACGCTGGAGAGGCTTCGCGTGTACCGTATTTAGTGGAGTTTCTCAAACTCCAAGAGGTAGGGTTTCTCCTACTTGAGTTCTACTCAATTTTAAGTGTTTTACTAATGTTGAGTTGAATGAGGCCGAGGGGTCATGCTTGATTGGTCCCCAAACTCGGGACCGAATTGATGTAGTGGCCCTGAAAGAAAACGGGAGCAAGCCCGTGATCGTTTCCACGCTGTTTTGGTTTGATTAAATTGTTCATTCTGTGTTAATCATGTATTGATTGGATTGAGGCCGGAAATGACCATGAAACCGGGGTTCACAAAGTGAACCGATGAATTGTTGAACGTTAATCCCGGTGAAACCCTGGGTTTTACTGCTCCTGGTGGAATACTGATACCTAAAATGTATTTTCAGGAAAATATGTGTTTGGTTGGCAATTCAATCGAATTGCTTGTGTTTGATTATTAGCCAAAGTGAGCTAATTTTGATATTTGAAATGATAATTACATAACATGTTTGTGTGATTTAATTTTTATGCGAATATATTTGTGTTTACATTTGCATGTGATTAGACTGTGATTGAATTGGCACACGCATTCCATATGAGACCGGAACATCCTCAGGACTATGAGTTAGTGCATGAGATGAGTCTAGAGAAAATGGTTCGGAGGGTAGTCTAAAATATTAATTATCGGAGGGTAGTCCATTAAACTAAAATAATATCAACACACGGAAGTATTCAATTGATATTCACTCCAGGGTAGTCCATTGAACAATTAATATATCAATCGTCTGAGTCTCAATTTGATATATATACATCTGAGGGTTGTCCACTAATTTAAAAAAATAATTTCATACAAGGCTTAGGCGAGTGTGAGAGAGCTCCAAGTGAGGACTCGGATCCGAGCTGGTCATGGTAGACATTCAAGTAGGATCACATTTGCTCGAATGTATGTTTACTTTGGAACACAGAATCGCACTTGGGGGTGGTGAGTGAGTCGGGCACTCAGCCCATTCATTATTAGTCCACCTCAACCCGAAATTAGGGCCTGGGTTGGGCTCTATTTGGGTCCGAAAACTGGGCTAAATTTAGCTCACTCAATATTCAAGCAATAAATAGTACCTGGACCTGGTCGCCCAAGCGGCCTACCAGCTTTAAAAAAAAATTGAACAAAATACCCCTTTGCTACTTCAATTTTATTACTTATCCTTCTAAGTCTAAACCCTATTTCCCTCGGCTTTGCAAAAACCAGAGCTCTCTCGCCTTCACGCTCATGTCAGAGTCAGCCTCTACGACTTCACCTCCGGACGACAATCCTCTAAGCATTTTCCGCCTTCTCATTTTTTCCATCGCTTATTTGTTGAGGAGAATCGGGAGAGCCGAGACCTAAAAATGGGAAGGGGTTTCCCTTTCTCTCCCCGGAAAATGGGTTCCTAGCTCAAACCCTCTCTCCGCCGTTTGATCTTCGCTTCCTTTACAAGGGACTGCCTGGCTCATGTGAGAGAAACTTCTACGGGGTTCCCTAACTCGTCGACCGATTCGAGAACTGCGACCGTGAGTCGCCTGACCGGTCTCCGTTACTGGGGAGTTGCAAGCGCAGGAGCACGTGCTTATCAAGCCGGCCTGGGGTTCGAGTAGCGACGGCTCTGGCTCCATAGCGTGGTCGACGGCCGGGCTATACCCATAGTTTAGATATGCGTGTATCGGGCTCGGTCCGACTTAGATCCAAGCCGATCTAAGGATGAAGGGCTGCCGGAATCTTCCATCATCGGCCGTGGGGATACTGGATCCGTCGCCGAATCTTCCATCATCTACCGTGGGATACAACGCTTTCCATCTCGTGAATGTTCAAATCCTAGACATGGGTATCCATTTAGACAAAAAAATTAAGGATTTATACTCTCGATGTGCTGTGAGCAAGAGGTTTCCAAAATATGAAACCGTGGTCCCGATTTCTTTCCTCTTATCTCCACAACTACCCGTAAAATTTATTCATTCTCCTTCCTTTTATCTCACGCTCTTAAACAAGCATTTTATTTTCGTGAATGTAAGCCAATGGAACCTGTAATCTTTTAGGGTTTGCTTATTTGTAATTCCTTGTAAAATTATCTGTAATTTTAATTAGGCATGTTTCTGTGACGATTTTATAAAACGAATACTAAGACAGAATTATTATTTCACCCTGAAGCCTAAGGTTTGGTTGAGGTACTACAGGTGAATTCTATAAACCGGATGATTTTTCCCTTTAGTTGACTCATAGGGATCTTAAGGGATCTTAAGGAAGAAATAATGAAGAAACCATGTGTGAACTTTAACATACCGTCGTGTACTCTTGCATATTATCCCGGGTTGGATATTCAAATTAATTGTCTTATTTCATTCTCTTTGTCTTCTATTTTCAAGGATGTGATTCGTAATTTCAAATTTTAAGTCAGTAATTCATTTGTCAGTGAGCTATAGTTTTCATTCATTTACTTAGTCTGACATTTTTCATTTGAAAAATAATTCTTAAATTAAGATTTCTTTTTATTTCAAGCATGCTTGTTTGATTGATTGTAGCTTCTCATGGTCGACCATATGCACACTTTACAGTTTATACTTTTAAGTCTCAAGGATATCTAAGAAGTCACAAAGATTGCCGTCAGCTCTTCTAAATAAAAGGAAACTAGCAGATTTTTTGCTTCGTCGTAACTAGGAAATATATTTGGTGTAGAGTTGTTTTAAACAATGTCGCAAATGGGGAGCATGCTTGATGTAACATATTGTAGTCGAGAATCTCAGATCCCGACTCTCAAGAAGCAAGAAATAAATTCGACTGAGCGTGGGCAAGGTGTCAAGTAAGCTTTTGATAAGATTTAAATAAAACCGGAAAATTTATTGATTAAAATAATTTTAAAAAAATTTTCACATAGGGTGGGCTGGCCCACAAATTACCGTCTCGATACATGTAGGTAGTGGTCGGGCCAAGAAATGGCAAAACCCTGCTTAATCAGCCCTACCGATCCGACCCGATTATACCGTTCCCAGACGGTCCGGTCTTGGCTCGACATAAACCCGCCTCAATCACAAATCTAGCGAGGGAAAGAGTCCACTTAGTGGCGATTCTCCCATCGAGCTTTAGTCACCTCGCCGTGGGACCCCTTTACAGGCCGTGGAGCGTGGCGAGGAGACGGCTTCGTCCTCGAGGCCGTTTTTAGAAGAAAGTCAGATGTGGCTTGTGTCACATTGTATACATGTATTAGAATGCTTTTCATTTTAATATATGTTGTATAAGAGTAGTTTACTAACTCTTGAAACTATTGGATATAGTTTGGATATATTGTGATGAGTATTGTATTATGGGCCCAAGAGGCCGTTTACTCATGTCGGGATATATCGACTGCTTGGGGATGTATACGCAGGATCAGATTGGGGTAGAGCCTCCCGTATAAAGGAGACTCGCCCGCATTTTCTCGGGTGAAGGCCGACAATCTCGACATCCACTTGTATCTGGCGGCTGACGTAGAATAACTGACTCTCGGATCACGCCACATTCGCAACCGCAAAAAACCAAATTTCTCAGAGCGCCTTTTCTTTTCGTAAATCAAGCTTATCTTAAGCTAGCAAGAAGACAAAAGAATGAGAGAACGTGTCAAAATTATTAAAGATTTGAAGAAAAGTTTCAACTTTTTCATTTATGATAGTCAAATATTAATTTTTACTTTTCAACTTTTCATTTAATGTAAATAGATAAAGTATAGGATATTTATTGTCCTTTAAGGACACACATATCTTTCATTTAATGTTTAGGTAGACTATTTACTTTTTAAATTTTGTCTTTTAGTTTGTCCAAATGCCTATAAATTTGAGGCTTGTGTATACGTAAAGGATATGAGTTTGATGAGTTTTAAGAGTTGAATGAGTTAGAAGCTTTATAGAGTTTGAGAGAGTTGAGTGAGAGTGAAAGAGTTTGTACAAGAAAGTTTGAATCAATAATATTGTAAGTATTTCTTTCAATTATCTTTGTTCTTACTTTGTTTTTTGTTTTTATTTAATTAGGGGAACAAAGGGGTAAAAGATAAGCAAAGGGAAATGGAGTTTTGATTTTAAAATATTTTAAATAATAATAATCAACCTACATGCACTACAAGAAAAAATGTCATCAATGACATATATTATGTTGGCTTAAGGCAATATATGTCAATAATATCTATTTAAATGAACAATTATGACATATACAACTTATCTATACTAATAATGACATATATTGAATTATTCCATGACTTATAAGATATAACCTTGATAGATAATTTATAAGTCAACATATAGACACTCAAATAGTGACATATATATAATAGTGATATTAAGTATAGCAGTTATATATATATATATATATATATATATATATATATATATGTTGATACTTTACTTATTAAATAATATAAAATGAAGTAAAGAAATTATTTTGAGTAAATAAAAATGAATTTGCTTATTTACTAATTGTTTTTAATTATCATGATATCAATTTTAACTTCTTTTATCAAATTGATTAAACCTTTTGGGTTGGTGTGAAATAAGAATGAGAAATAAATTTATACTCTTGAGAAACTTTAAATTAATTTTCAAAGCTTTTTTTTTAATCAAATAATTTTAAGTTAATGTGTACGATTTCGCAGAAGCACTTTATATGGTACATGGATTTATAATATTCATTTTTTATTTGGGAGTCGAAGAACACGAATTTATATATTAGGAAAGAGGATTTTATTGACACACCCCCACCCCCTACCGCCGGGCGGTGTGTCGCGCCACCCACAAATCCCCGATTGCTACCTTTAACTTAATTAGAAATCCCCGTGAAGCTAAGCCGTACGCTTTGCTAAAACCCTATAAAAAAAATTTTCTTTATTTATAACTCCCCGTGATTCGTAAAATCTTAGTAAAGGAAAATTTCGCAGCATGATCTGGCCAAGACATAGCATGATTCCAAATCCGTATACATCCAATTTACCTAAACTACATATCCAAACATGGGCAAATCCAGCATACCAACACATTCTCACAATCTAACTATGTACATATGTCCCATTATACAATTTCAAAGTATGTTCTTACAAATATAATTAATCTACAAAGACTTTGTACAATGTCGATTAACTCCTATCAGGCTCCACACTTGCGCACCAGACTGAAAATAGTTTTTAAAATACAAAATAATGAGCTAAACGAGCTCACGTTGAGTGTATACTTTTATAAATCCGCTTTGCTTTTCCCGAAAACATTTCAAAAATGTAAAACTCTTTTACACATTTCCGTGTTTACCTTGCTTTTGTTTGCTTTGAAAGTTTCAAGACTTTTCTTTGCTTGCTTGCTTTTATACTGCTTGTTTTTAAAAGTTTATAAACTTTAATACTTTCTGTTTCGCTTGTTTGCCTTTTCTTAAAAGCGTATAAAACTCTTATTGCTTCGCTGCTTAGAAGTTTATAAAACTTTTCATAATTTCTCGCTTGCTTTATCTTGCTTGAAAAGTCCTTTTAAACCTTTCACAAACTCTTGCTTCCTTAAAAGTTTCTCAAAACTTTTTTCATAAAACTGAGCCTTTACCAACCGCATGCTTTGAAAAATAAAACCCACGAGTTTAGCTCAATCGATCTTTTGAAATTCAACCGAGCCCGGCTCAACCGTTCGCTTTAAAAACTCCTAAGCCCTGGGCGACCAGGAACCAATGGTTGATTTTTCAAAATCGTATATCATGCTCATAAAGCATCAACCACTGAGTTTGGTTTTTTGCTTATCATACCCTAGTGAACACCTGAACTGCGGCTCAACTCGCGCTCTGGAATGACCTTGTCCGCATCACCTTTTTCCTGAATATGCGGAATTGACTCTCGCGGTCGCCATCACCATAATTTGTTAGAGCTTATAACCTTATATACTCCGCATGCCACGGTCTCCTTTAAATGCATGATGTATGTCCCAAGTTTGCCGACCGTGCAAAACTACAATGCATGTATGAAATCCTAACATCACCGCACGCATCTACCACCTCCGACAAGGTTTACCGAACTAGGGAAGGCCTTGTTTTCTCAAACTTTCTTTGCTTGCTTGCTCTTTGTAAAATGGTTTTACACATTGAAACCATTTACTTGCTTGCTTGCTTGAAAAATGGTTTAATTATTCAAAACATTTGTTTACTTGCTTGCTTTCTTGAAAAATGGTTTAATTATTCAAAACCACTCGCTTTACTCTCGCTTGCTTCGCTTTAATTATGGTTTTACAAATTTAAAACCAATGCTTGCTTTTCAAAAATGGTTTAACTCAAAACCATTTGCTTACTTGCTTGCTTGCTTGAAAAATGGTTTAATTATTCAAAACCATTTGCTTACTTGCTTGCTTTCTTAATTATGGTTTTACAATTTAAAACCAATAAGTCATTTTCAAAATGGTTTAATCAAACCATTTGCTTGCTTTTAACTCATATCGCTTGCTTCTTGAAAATGGTTTGCATTCAAAACCATGAAATACCAGTGTAAATCAGCTTTTATAATTATAGTAATAATACACTAGTATTTGGAAAATGAGTTTAGAACACTTACTCTTGGCTATACAAACTTGAGAGAGCAATAGCTCCACACTTTTCCCCGCCTCATTTTTAACCTACAACTCAAACGAATACGACAAGACACATATTAATCGCATAACTTAACGTACTTCCTAGACTTAGTCACACCCTTTATACCTTTTAAAGCTATAAGGTTCTAAGGGTTCTATTCAACTGAATCACCCACCCGATAATCTAACCTCGTTACGCCCTAAACAACCCTGACTATTCTATGTCCAAAAAAAAAAGCTGGAATCAGAATTTTTCTTCAGACATGGCCCCACTTTGAGTGAATTTTAAATACTTAGGATCAGAATTTGACGATGCCTATTTCTTTAGGGTTTGGTTCTCCGCGCCGAGTTTAAGTAGCCACTTGAATCACCAAATCTGGATAAGAAATGAGCAAGTTATGACTAAAATACGAAACCGTCGAAATAAAAATAATCAGGCGTACCTGGGCATACACCACCGTTCTCATGCATTCCACACTTTGTTTATGGTGGTGTACCCACACACCACTGCTCATGTACCGTACACCTCTTCAAAAATTTTGCCCAGATTTTTGTTATTTTTCCCACTTTGATGCCAATTCAATTCCATACAACTTCTATAATTCATAATAATTCTCAAACCAAATCGACCATCTAAAAACAATTCCACAACACTTAAATTGGTGCTATGGAACCTCAAACCTCAAAATCTTAGGTGGAAATCCAAGAACTCAACCTAGGTCCACCAATTCTTTTTAAAACCACATAATTTTGATGATTCCATGCTCACTTTACACCAATCGTTTTACTCTCACAACCCCAACAAATTAAAGGCTCAGGTGACCTTTACACAAACCTAGACCAGTGAGCATCAATTTCCTTACCAAAGCCCTAGGAATCCAAAATATATTTGATTCTAAGACAACATACTCCTTGATCTTAATTCTCCTCCTCCTTCTTCTTCCTTCTCTCTCTCCTCCTCTGCCTCTCCTCTCCTCCTCAAAACCGTGAACCCTAGCAAAGTATGAGACAAAATGAATTATTTTGTTTGTCTCCCACATTTAGTCTCATATTTTCCTAAATTATAAGTTAGTCCTTCATCTCTCAAGATTTGCACCTCAACTTTTTAATATTGCAATTGTAACTTATGTCATTTGTATTTGCGGCCCATCTCTACCTTAATGATTTTCACTGCTTAAATGATAATTACTTATTTAATATCATCTGGAGTTTATAATTATTATTCACTTTATTCAAAGATACCGCAATATGACACTTGGTGCTCTTATACACCCCTACAGTATCATGTACTGTACACTCTCTCGGGACGGGGTGTTATATTTATTCTATAAATGATACATTGAAATCATAAAAGTTATAAATATATTTTATAAATAGGATGTAGAATAAGAATTTAATTTTTGTTGCCATAAGATCGGTTTGACCAAATCGTGATTCATTTATTTTTCCAACCCTATCCCCATCAATTCAAGAAACCCCGAGACAAATCCTTCTCTCTCACCCCACTGTCGTCCCTCCCATATTCCATCTTCACTCGCTACCGCCTCTTCTTGTATACTGCTTTCCTCACTTAGTCCTCTTGGTTTCTCTAATTTCTTCTTCCCGTTTCTTCTTCAAATGGCTCTCTCCTATTGCCCCATTTTTGGCCCCCTTCTCACTTTCTTGCCGATGATGAAGATGCTCGCATGGACAAGGGGAACTTCAACGATAACGTCGTCAATACTGCTGGTTCTAAGATTCATGGTTTTCCCAATGAGTTTCCTTACGAGTTTGACTTGTTCAGGTGTTCTTCTACTCTCAACTTGCCTTGCTTTTTGAGTCTGTGATGAGTTCTACCAAGACCAAGAGTAATGAGGAGGATCTTCTTACTCAACTAAAGTTCCAGTTGGTCCACTCCACTCTCTGCAGAAAGGCGGTAAAGTTGTTACCCCATTTTCTAGCAGAATCAAAAGGTAAGATCTGGGGGAGGTTTATTTATTTACCCTTTTTTTTTTTTTTTTCGCACTTAGCTTTTAGTCCCTTGATTTCATGAATAAAAGGATTGATTTCGGGGTTTTGTGTTAACTCGAAACATGAGCCTTTGCTGTCTCCGTCCCAATCAACTCAAAGTGCTATCGTGAACTCGTCCGTAACCTCCTCCTTCAGCTTCAAGAAACATTCACTCTTATCTTATTCCTTCTTCCTATTTCATCCATTCCGTCCATTTCCCATTTTCTTTTCCGAGAAAAAAGACAAAACAATGGCAAAGAAGCTCAGGGTCGGGGCGTGAGGGTGGCATCATGTTGCTCTTCCTCCTTTACGCCACCTTCTCGGGTTTGTCCATGGTTGATACCAAGACCTCATGTATTTTTGATTGGAATGTCATGTATGGTGACATTTACCCACTCTCGGGCTCGCTAACATGCATGATTAGAAGATTCTCCGCTTGTTCGATGGATTATGATAATGTGAGAATTCTCTATTTTTTCTTAATGGGTGGTGGTGACGGTTTTTGTTTCCAGGGAATCCTTATTAATGGGCAATTCTTAGGGCCTAATATAATGACAATCTCATTATCAATGTCTACAACAACTTTCCGAGTTCTTCCTTCATCTCCGTGAGAAAGCCTTCCTTTTTCGTTTCTAATTTAATGAAGTCAGGTATGGTGTCTCATTATATCCTTGACTGTGGGGCGTAACCAATCAAGAAACAATTAAGATCATATCAAGAAAGTATTGCTTAGGTTTTTTTTATTATGTGTGTGGACAAAAAACATGTATGTTTTTCTCACTTTATGTTGAGTCAAAAGGTTATAGATCTCGATAAGTAGGTAGAATCGTTCCTAGCGTTTGGTCGATAAGAAAATATATTACTAAAGTCATGGAAAGTGAATGGAGAACAATTGAAAAAGCACAAACTCAAAACTAACTTCCCATGAGATGGTCATGACTCATATCTCCGATTAATCTCTTCATTCCTAATCATCAATCACTAGTAAACACCATGTTTTTATGCCTTCTATGTGCCATATTAAAGTTGCTTTCATTTCTCTCCACAGGTCGTGCTAAGGAACATGGTATCATAAAGACCATGCCTTTAAGTGAGAAAGGATGCGATCTATGGATTCTTCATAAATTCATCAATGATGATATTTCTTATTTGCTCAAAAACCACCCTTTCCCAAAAGTTCTTATTATTATTTCATTAATATTATTAATTTTTGTCATTCATCTTTTTTCTTTTTGGTTTTAATTTTTGCGCTTAACTACACCTTTGCATTTCATTATCAACTCAAAAACAGGCATCATGTGAGAGACTATATATAAAAAATATTAAATTAATGCAAATATTAGAAAAGAAAATCTCCACCTATAAATGATTAACATGGTGTTTTAAATATATTTTTTGCTTCCACTTTCCAAAAACTTTCACTTCTTATTGTGTTCCCTAACTTTTCTTTTTGCTAAAATCTACCAGTTTTACCAAGGTACACTTATTTCCTCTCACAATTATTTGCTTATTTACATGCATAAAGTTCCTACATATATTACTTTTTCATGGGTATTCGCTCAGATCCGTTCCCACCCACTCACCATCATCCATGCCAGTCTCACCATGCCTTCTCTCCATGTGCATTATAGTCTTCCCTACCACATAAAGGCTTCCACAACTGCTCCTCACCCTAGCCACTTGTAAGACCCGAGAAATTCCAATTTCTGGAATAAGGGCAAAATCGTAATTTTGATTACAAAATTGTAATTACGGTTAAAAAATCCGTAATTAATTCTCTAGATCTCAGATGATGAAACTGACACCATCGAATCGCCTCACAAAATCTAGTTAGTACGTAAATTTCGTAATTTTCGAGATGTCGAGTCGACACGTTTTCGAGGCATCGCGCTTTCGTGTCAGAACGGCTGATGTGACGAAAGCCACATATAGCATGTACTCATGTGCCATAAGTGGTATGAGTAGAGAAATGATGAAAATGGACGGCCGAGGTAGTGCCGAATATCAAATCTGGTAAAAGAGGGACATAAGGGTCATTATGGAATATGATTTTTTAAGTCACTAAAGGACAAAAGTGTAATAGTGTTTCTTCTTCCTCAAAAGCCAAACCAAAAAAACGTGAGAACCAGATTTTTCCTGCAGCAACCATTTTTGAGAGAATCATGTTAGGAGAGAGAAACTTTCTGTAACACACGGCGAATCCGACCGTCTACACTTCCTGACAAGAAGGAATGCTCTACGCTGAGCAGCTACGCGTGGGATTCTGGATCATGAAGTTTCGACAACTCCAAGAGGTAGGGGTTTCTCCCTACTTGTGTTTTATTCCCATTTTTAAGTGTTTTTCGATGTTTCGGTTGGTTTGAGGCCGTGAGGGGCCGTTTGATCGGTCCCAAAGCTTGGGACCGAATTGTTACAAAATTTTTGAGCCAAGGTGCAGCCGTGGCTGCTTTAGGGGCTGTTTGGGTCTTTAATTCTAGAATTTTTGCTTTAAATCATGTATTGATATGAAAGTGCGTTCCGAATGGGTCAGCGACGGCCCCCAAACACGGACCGAACGGTGGAATTTTGGGAGATTTTGGCTGTCCGTGATACCGTAAACCGGTTAGGTCATGTATGGAATTTATGCATTAAATTCTATTTTGGTGAGTATAAAGACCGGAAATGGGTAAGAAATTTCTGTTCCAAAAAGCGAAACCGAGGTTGGACAAGTGGGCTGGGCCTGACACCCATCGGTTGGTTGGGACTGTAAAATACCCCGGGCTTGGTGAGAAATGGGCTATAAATGTCCATGTGTTTTGGTATGAAATTGTATGAAATGAGTGACTTGAATTGGTGTGGTGTAGAAATCAATAGGTTAATGCTTAATGAGTATTAACATGAGGTCACAATTATATGGAATATAATTGTGTGTATAGGCCATTAGGGATTAAATTGTGATTTGCTCAATTATATGGAATATAATTGTGAGTATAGGTCATTGGAGATGAAATTTATGATTTGCTCAAGAGAGTTAAATTGGGTGATGATTGATGTGTGGAATTACATGCGTGTAATTGTAGTTGATTGAAAATATGCATATTGACATGTTGTGTAAATGATTTTGAAAATGGCATAATGCATTTTCATATGCACTGGGTAACCTAGAAGTTAGGTGTGAGTGCATGACATGGATTTGTAAAACGGGCATACGGCGAAAAGGAATTCTCATCACAGACAGATATTCGAGACCGGTTGAGACGGGCCAACAGATCATTTCTTGGATGAGGACTACGGACTGCTTCAAAGCTCACCAACCACTCCACCTCTGAGGGTACCTTATTATCTTCAGACCGAATATTTCAGAAGATATTTTCAAGAACAAAAGTTTTGTTTGAATGATTATTTTCTCATACATGGCTTAGGCAAGTGTGAGTGAGTCTGAGACTCAGGACATGGGGTGATCATGTGTATCTGCTAGGATCATGTATTTACTGAGTGTGTGTTTACTTTATATCAGACCGCACTTAGGTGGTGAGTACCCACTTAGGGCGATTCTCCCACGAGCTTTAGCTCACCCCTGTCGTGGGACCCCCTTTACAGTGTGAGCATGTCAAGACAACTCGGCTTAGAGGTTGATTTTGAAGAAAGCCTGCTGTGGCTTTGATGCTTTCGATATAACATGTATTAGACTCAGATGTCGATATATGTTTCAGAGGTGCGTAATCAACTATTGAATTATTTGGGAGATAATTAAATATAGTTGTGATACTTGTTTTGATGAGTATTGAATTTAAGGAGCCCAAGAGGCATATTAATTATGTGATTGAATATATTGATATATATCGCATATATCGATTGTTCGGGGACAAGCTATGTGTGTGTATCGATTGCAGAGCTCCCGTACAAAGGAGAGACCCCCGCCCGATTTTCTAAAGTGGTGTCTCGGTAACCCGACGTCCACTTGTATTCCGCAGTTGATCGGTAGTCAACGGAGGACCCCTGCTCTTGGGGCCACACCACTAATTCTCGCTTTTGCTTGCTGGAAAAGGGTAAGAAAAAGAACTAATAAATGGAAAGTTTTAAGTATCCTATTCAAGAGGTCGCTTGTTGAACAATTTTAATCATGTGATTCAATTGTGTTGTTAATTATCATCTTTGTTGGTGCTCAGATGGAATACTAATAATTCCTAATATAGTTGCCACCGACAATAATTGTGTATGGTTTGTAAGATTTTTTTATTTAGCTTACTTCTGGGAATTTTACTATGATCCTTACTATGAATCTCTTTAATCACATTTAAATCCTATTTGATCTTTCAATTCCGTTTAAATGCTAAATTTAGTTAAAATATGTATCAAGTCATGGGAGAGAATTACGGATTCTATGTCAAGGATAAAAATTTTCTAGATGATTTGTTGATTTTATCTTGTGATGAAGGATATTCGGTTTAAAAGCCTTGTCTTGAAAAAGGTTAAATCATTTATAGATTTCTACACAAAAAATTGATTAAATAGATAATTTTTATAGTGTTGCAAAATTATGTCTTTTTACAATTCAGAGTTACTATCGAATGGAGTACTTTAGTTTGCTATGTATCATTCTCAATTTACATAGCGTCAGGATTGTTATCTATACACTGGTTCTATGAACCTTATCATTGTATTCTCGATACTACTCGTGTCAAATATGTTTTCGCCACCTTAGTTAGAAAGAACAACAGCACACATTGACAAAATTTTCCTAATATGCTTGATTTTCTATTTAATTTAGGAGGTTTTCTATTTCTTAGATATTTTTTATTTATTTAATTAATTTATTCCTTATAAATTTTTTATAAATTTAAGCTTTCAACTGGATAGTTTGTGCATTTTTTGATACTAAAATAAATACAAAGTCTACACATACGATATCCTTAGCCTCTTAGAATTGAAGGAGAACGCCTTAATTATTTATTTTGGTTAAGTTTAAACACATTTGGTGCATGAAATTAATACTTAGTGAGGTCTCTATGAATTTGAATTGAGATATTTCATTATTTGTGATTAAGATGATTTAACTTTTTTTTATCAAATTTGATTATAATGATTTCTTGACTAAATGTGAGTTTATCTATTTATACGCTAAATTTAAATGAAAGATATATTTGGATTTTTTTTTCCTTTAGAACTAAAAAAGTAGTACTATATTTTATTGTTATAGTACACAATTAAAAACTTATAATAATTGAACTTATAATTCATACTTAGGAATGTTTTAATGTAGTTAGATATCTAATTCTTATTTAGTTTTCTTTGTTAACCCGGTTTTTTATTATAGGTTTGATGTAGGTTTATAAGAAATTTACAATCTATATTAAGGGAGGGTGCCCGGCTGAAGATTATTAATGCTAGAAATAAGGTAGTCTATACAAATTGGATATAGGTTTGATACTGAATGCATACTTACAATTTCAAGTAATTTTGGTACTTGTTGCTTACTTTTCTATTGATGTTGTGTCTATCTTACTAGGTATCCAAGAAGAAGGAGATGAGGAAGAATTAGAGACCAACTCTTATGGAATTTGTATTTTTAATTTAAGTTTGTACATTATCTTTACTGAATGTCTTTAATTATGTTTTTTTGTTTATTCTTTTTTATTTGTATATAGAAAGTGGAGAGTAACAAGAAAAAATTTATTACATTGTGTTTTTAATATTCAAATGTATATATAATAATTCCTTCTCTTGAATGGCGCTATTTAAAAAAATTTAGTTGTTATTATCATAATTAAATAGATATCAAATTTAATTTGAAAATGAGTTTATTATAATAGTTTCATTTTCCGTAAAAAATGAAAAATATAGTAAAATAATATAAATTTTTCATAAACAACCTTACGTATGGCTCATTGACATTTGCATTAGCTAAGTCCTTGACATATTATATTTAACCTTGACATAAATCTTATTAACAAAGATCGTAAAATAGAAACAATCTTATCATATATAAATGTGGAAGGGTACCTCTAAACTTTTCTTCGACACCGTACATGACATATACGACATCATCTAGCTTGACAGATTACCTTTACAATGACTGCTGAAAAACCTGGCCAACTAAGGTCATTTTTCAGAGTGATGGGATCCTCGTTGTTATTATCTCTTCAGTTTAAGGTACAAAAGGAAAATTTTCTTAAAATTAATATTTTGAAACCCCATGTTTTTGAAAGCGGAATTTAAAACTAGAGTCTTTAGTCTTAACCCATGACCTTTAACCCGTTTTAGCCAAGGATAGGCGTATGAGGGAGACTTTGTCTGGTCTTGGTGGGGGGATTTTTCCTATGACACGAAGTGATGTTTTATTATTCTTAATTTAAATCAAGGTGTTTTGGGGAGAGATTTGTGAGATGGGTTTTGTTTTTCGTATAAGAGGGAATAATGTATTCTCACAAAAACGCCTATCCCCATTAAAACAAGTTAAAGGTCATGGGTTAAGACTAAAGACTCTGCTTTGGGGTGTTCCGCTTTTCAAAACATGGGTTTCAAAGATTAATTTAAGAAAAAAATTTCTTTTGTGTAAGAAAGATAATAACAACAGATCCATGTAGGCTGACATTATTATTTAAAATATTTTAAAAAATCAAACCTGTTTCCTTTGCTTATCTTTTACCCCTTTGTTCCCCTAATTAAATAAAATTAACTAAAAAAATTACAAAGTAAGAACAAAAGATAATTGAAAGAAATACTTACAATATTATTGATTCAAACTTTCTGTACAAACTCCTTCACTCTCACTCAACTCTCTATAAAACTTCTAACTTATTCAACTCTTAAAACTCATTAAACTCATGCCTTTTACGTATGCTCAAACCTCAAATTTATAGACTACTTACAAACTAAAAGACAAAATTGAAAAGTAAAAAAATCTATCTAACAATTAAATGTTTGAGGGCCACTTGTCCTTAAAGGACAATTAATAACTTACAACTCTACTATTTACATTTAATGAAAGTTGAAAAGTAAAAATTAAAAAATTAATATTTGACTATAAAAAGTTGACACTTTAAATCAACTTTTGAGTTCGTTCTTCAATTCTTCAAACATTTGACACGTTCCCTCTTTCTTTTGTCTTCTGCTAGCTTAAGATAAGCTTGGTTCGAAAAAGTCGCTATCATTAGTTTTTTTGCGCTTGCAGAGTTGACTATCAAGCCATAGGATTTGATGTCTTCATTATCCTTCCATTGCATTTTCCACGCTTGCATAACTTCGCATCTAGACTTTCCTGTAATTTGCGCTATCGCCGACGTATGATGACTCGTGAATCAGCTTCAAAGTTGGTTAATAAAATCTTACTCTTTTGAAGTTATAAAATTCGGGGTTGAAAATTTTTTTTCTAAAGGTCGGGTTCTCCAAATTGACATGGCTGGGGCTTCTCCAATAAGATAAAATTTTATTTCTGGTTTTTCTAATTCAAAATTTGAAAATCTCTAAATCTATTATAATATAGTTAGAAATTCTTTTGAACTATCATTTCCCATTCAGGTTTTTGGCCGGTATTAAAGGTTCTTTAGTCAGGTTTGATGTATACATGATGACAAGCGTGCACCGTGCTTCCATCGCCCTAAATAAAGGTGGTATGGTTTCAAAAGATATATCTACATGAGTTTCGCCTCTAAAGATAATAACAATATTTTTCAGCTTTTTCAGAAAATTAGGTACTTGATAATACCGTTAAAAATATGTTTTTCAAAATCCTTTGATCCATCGGGTCAGTGGATGAGTTCAAAATATTTTTGATCTAAAAGAGAGACATATTTACATAAGCTAAATAAACAACGGTAAATAAATCAGATCATGGTGTCATATATCCCGTTTAATTCCACCGTTGTCTCAAATTGTCATATAATATACAATCGGTTCTTAAACACATTTTCATAAAATTTATCTAAATAGTTAGATTCTATAATATTATAGATATCAGGTTCGAACTTGTTTTTAATTACAAGTTTGTCAAACTGTTCGGTAAGTAAAGCTGATTTTCTAATCATATTAATTAAATTGGTTTTACTAACATTGTTCAAAGGTTCTAACTCTGTTTTTAAATCCTTAATTTGGTTTTCGCTTTCGTTCTTAAGATTCTAATTTTTCGCTCTAAAACAACAAACTCCGGCTCAGAATTTTTGAAGATAAGTACTAAAGCCGAAATGGTTTTTCCATAAAGCATATTCTAAATTTTGGTTTGAAAAGTTTTGAGGTTTTAAAGACCAAAGGTTATCAACAATAACTTTATGTTCTTCAAAAGGTTTTGAGAATACAAAGACCGAAATCAAGGTCTGGGTTTAAAACTTCATTTAAAGTGTAACTGCCCAAATTGAAAAGCTTTTGCTTTGAATTTCTCCTTTCGAGCCATGTTCCTGTACACAAAAAAGGTCATAAATAAATCAATCATTTATATAAATTTGTCTACTTAACCAATCACACAAATTTTCCTAAAGTTATTGATTACTAAAAGAATTCTTCTATTTCATCTTCTAAGCTATATATACTAGAGTTTTCACTATCAAAATCTAATTCACTAATTAGTTCTTCATTGTCAATATTTATTTCATATTCTTTATTAAATTAATTTTAATTTGGGTTTTTCTACTGCTCATTTGGCAATTTGCCCGTGACATCTCAAGTTTTATATGACCTACTTGTCCACATAAATAGCATTTACATTGGTTTTTACTATAATTGGTTCTTCTTCTTTTTATCCAATATTTACCAGGTTTTCTATATCTTGTATTAAAAGGTTGGCTTTGATAATAAGTTCTTGATTTTCTTCGAAAAGGTTGTTTATATCTTTTGGGTTTTCTATATTCCCTATATCTATCTCTACATCCTAAATCTAAATCTTCTCCTAAATTTATTCTTCTACAAAGGTCTATTTAAATCTTGTTCTTTATTCGACTTCTTTCTCCTATATTCAAAACATTCTTTTCTCTAACCAATTTTTTACAAATTTCACTCTACCGCCTATATAAGGAGAGAGTTTCTTTTGTATTCGCAGGTTGAAAATTCATTCCATAATCTAATCAACACCTACTGGTCCTTGTATTTTTAATATGTATTTATTTAAATATTCGTATTCTATCTATCTTAGCAAGAATTGCATATTTCCAAAATTTTTTTGTTCATATTCTTTATATACGAAAGGTTACATATAATTTTAATCAAGCTCAAACTTATAAAGATATAATACAAGTTCATTTACATCCTCTGGTTTTTCCTAAAAAAATATAATTTTATAAGATTTATAAACACAGATATATTTAAAAATTATTTCTAACTTCCTGAAAATAGCTACTGTTTTCTTGTTCCATGTTTCTAAAAAATTGTAATACAGTTCCTCACAAATCTCCCTTATACCAAAGACAAAATCCATCTCACAAATCTCTTCCCAAAACACCCTGATTTAAATTAAGAATAATAAAACATCACTTCGTGTCATAGGAAAAATCCCTACCAAGATCACTAAGTCTCCCAAAACGCCTTATCCTACTTAAACGGTTGGGGAAAGGTCATGGGTTAAGACTCAGGCTGACTTTTAGTTTTAAAATTCCGCTTTCAAAACATGGGTTTCAAAGATTAATTTTAAGAAAATTTTCCTTTTTGTATAAGAAAGATAATAACAACATGATCCATGTAGGTTGATTATTATTATTTAAAATATTTTAAAATCAAAACTCCATTTTCCTTTGCTTATCTTTTACCCCTTTGTTCCCCTAATTAAATAAAAAAAAAACAAAGTAAGAACAAAAGGTAATTGAAAGAAATACTTACACATATTGATTCAAACTTTCAGACAAACTCTTTCACTCTCACTCAACTCTCTCAAACTCTATAAAGCTTCTAACTTATTCAACTCTTAAAACTCATCAAACTCATGCCTTTTTCGTATGCTCAAACCTCAAATTTATAGACTACTTACAAACTAAAAGACAAAATTGAAAAGTAAAAAAAATCTACCTAACAATTAAATGTTTGAGGGCCACTTGTCCTTAAAGGACAATTAATAACTTACAAATCTACTATTTACATTTAATGAAAGTTGAAAAGTAAAAATTAAAAAATTAATATTTGACTATAAAAAGTTGACACTTTAAATCAACTTTTGAGTTCGTTCTTCAATTCTTCAAACATTTGACACGTTCCCACTTTCTTTTGTCTTCTTGCTAGCTTAAGATAAGCTTGGTTCTGAAAAGCTGCTACGGGCTGGTTTTTTTGCAGTTTGCAGAGTTGACTACTGTTTGCAGGATTTGATGTCTTCATTATCCTTCCATTGCATTTTCCACGTTTGCATAACTCTCTGCATCTAGACTTTCCTGAGAATTTGCGCTGGTCGCCGACGTATGATAATCCGTGAATCCGCCTAAAGTCGGTTAATAAAATTTTGCTTTTCGTTATAAAAATTTTTAGGTTGAAAATTTTTTCTAAAGGTTGGGTTCTCCAAATTGACATGGTTGGGGTTTCTCCAATAAGATAAAAATTTTTTATTTCTCGTTTTTCTGTAAATTCAAAATTTGAAAATTCAAATCTATTATAATATACGTAGAAATTCTTTGAACGGGTCATTTCATTCAAGCCATTGGTATTAAAGGTTCTTATCAGGTTTGATGTATACATGATGATAAGGTGCACTGTGCTTCCATCGCCTCTAAATAAAGGTGGTATGGTTTCAAAAGATATATCTATATGAGTTTCAGTTCTAAAAAGATATTGAACAATATTTTTCAGTTTTTCAGGAAAATTATTAGGTACTTGATAAATACTGGTTAAAAATATGTTTTTCAAAATCCCTTGATCCATCAGTTCAAGGATGAGTTCAAAATATTTTTGATCTAAAAGAGACATATTTACATAAGCTAAATAAACAACTTAAAATAAATCAGATCATGGTAAGCCATATCCTCGCTTTTAATTCTAATCGCTTTTTGTTCTAAATTGTTCATATGGATTATACATCGGTTCTAAACACTTTTTCATAATATTTATCTAAAAAGTAAGATTCTATAATATTATAGATATCAGGTCCGAACTTGTTTTTAATTACAAGTTTGTCAAATTGTTCGGTAAGCAAAGCTTATTTTCTAATCATATTAATTAAATCGTTTTTACTAACATTGTTCAAAGAAACAACTCGTTTTTAAATCCTTAATTTTGGTTTTCTGTTTTCTTGGTTCTTAAGCATTTGGAAATTTTCGCTCTAAAACAACAACAACCGGTTCTATAATTTCTTAAGATGCCTGAAGCAAAGCCGAAATGGTTTCCATAAGCATATTCTAGATTTTGGTTTGGAAAGCCAGGTTTTAAAGACCAGTTAAGTCAACAATAACTTTATGTTCTTCAAAAAGGTTTTGAGGAATATAAAGACCGAAATCAAGGTTCGGGCTTAAAACTTCATTTGTAAAGTAATCTGCCCAAATTGAAAAGTTTTTGCTTTTGAATTTCTCCTTTGAGCCATGTTCCTGTACACAAAAAGTTAGTCATAAATAAATCAATCATTTATATAAATTTGTCTACTTAACCAATCTGTACAAATTTTCCTAAAGTTATTACTAAAAGAATTCTTCTATTTCATCTTCTAAGCTATATATACTAGAGTTTTCACTATCAAAATCTAATTCACTAATTAGTTCTTCATTGTCACTATTTATTTCATATTCTTTTATTAAAGTAATTTTAATTTGGGTTTTTCTATTTCGTTCATTTGGAAATTTTTAAGTTCGTATTCAAAGTTTTTATATGACCTACTTCTTGCTCATTACATAAATAAGAGTGCATTTACATTGGTTTTTACTATAACTGGTTCTTCTTCTTTATCCAATCTTTACCAGTTTTCTATCTTGTATTAAAAGGTCGGGTTTTTGTGGACACCCCCAAAATCCCGGTCCTGCTGACCAATCACAACCCATTTGAACCTCGCGTTGCCTCATATCATGAGACCCATACTTGAGTAAAATGAACCAATAGGCCCATCATCCATACTCATCCATACTACATAAGACCATACATTTCTATAGATCCAAGAGTTACATCACTTTTAATACAAAACATATATTAAAACTGGCTTCTATCTCTAATATATACATAAACAAGAATCAAGGGCCACGTCCGCCCCACTCATAACTCGTCTCTATGAGCGCTGTCTCACCAGATTCAAGGTCTCCGCACCGAAAGGGGGTCCCACGACTAGGGTGAGCTAACGCCTGCAGAGATAAACTTATAAGGGCTATTCCCCACCTAGGTGCACGTGTGCGATCATTTCACGCCAAAACCAACAACCAATCCGTTGCATACATGTTGTCCTATCATGGAAAAATCTACATGCATGTATGAGACGACACTCTACATGCCCTAAGTACCGAGTCAACCCTCTAACCCACTACCCACGGAGTGCCAATGGGAAATCAATAATTCAGTCGCCCCGACTCCCATCTCACAACCCGTAGTCTATGTGATATTTATTTAATTATTTCGTGTCTTTTTGGAACAGAACTTTCTGGGGTCTCACCACTGGGCCCTTACACCCGACATTTTTTCGGGCTTTCACCGTGGATACTACCGTCTAACTGTGTTTTCAAAGCCACCCGAGGGGGTATCTATCCCCTACTGCTATGCCCGACATGCCATATTCCATTTTCGCTTAACACCTTCAGTTACTGACGTCCCACCTCCCCGAAGCCCACATGGGATTCAACGCAACGGTGCCGTCAACCACCATGAACACACTTTCATGTAATGTGGTGTTACCGCACACACCAGTAAGTAATTTGTGCCACTTGCACTCAAGCCGTGACTTAATGTATGAAGACCTCATGGACATTCTACCATACACTATGTGTGCTATGAACACTCATGTCTAATGCGCATTTCATATATTTAACATACATGCACAATCATGTTAATATTCCACATATTCAAAATCCCAATACATCACATAACATCACACTATCTTTCTATCGATCGGGTTCATTCATGTCAACACATCATTCAGCATGTATTAAATAATTCCAACCATTACTTAGGCAAGTAATGCCAAATTCATGTTCTTGGGCCGAGCATAGTATGTCAGTCATCGCAATGCATATATTATTTCCATAATTTCACATGTTCGACATGTCATTGAATTCATGGCAATATACACATTGGCCATTCTGACCTAAATCAGACTTGTGCTTTGGCCTAAGAAATAATCTGGACTTATTCCGAAAGATCAGTTACATGGCTTACCACACAAAATCCCAACCTACAGATTGCTATCAGGCCGTATGTAGTCCCAAACATTTCGATTACAAGTGGGTTCACGAAATAGAAGTTACTGAAACCATTATTTATTCTCAACTATCCGTGACCCCAACCCAATGTTCAGCCATATTTTGGTTGAGAAATTTATTTTAAATAAATTCTAGACTCAATGACTTTCCGTGGGGGCCAAGAAGCAGCGGCGAATCGGGTTCAGGCGAGTTATGGCCGTCGAGTTGAGGCGACCGATTCACAAGGGTGTGCGGAAATTTGGGCACCGGGCACCGTGCGCTCGGGATTTTGCCGCCATCAGAACACGGTGTTCGGTCGGTTCAATCCCGAAGCCTGTAAGCGGTCTTTGACCATCACCTGGTAAAAACAAACCACACAACATCGGTCGCCTGGCGCCGGATGGCTTAGTGAGTATTACCATGGCATTAAAATAACAGTGAAAGGAAACCTACCTCTTGTGGCGCCTTGATTCAGGTTCTTTGCCGTCCGGGTGCGCTCCCGCTGCTGTGACTCTCCTTCCTCTTCCTCTTCTTTCCTGTCTCTTTCTCCCTTTTCTCTTTTCTTCTTTCCTTTCTCCTTTCCTTTCCTCCCTTCCTCCTTTCCTTCCCTCCCTTTCTCTTCTCCTTTCCTCCTCCTTCTCCTTCCCTCCTTCCTCTTCTCCTTGCTACTCCACGGACTGGTTTGGAGCTCTCCCTTGCTCCACAGCAGCCCATGTGAAGCTCCTGCATATAGGCATAGCAGAAGCCAGCCATGTTGATATGCCATGTGTCACACACAGCATAATAACAATCACATGCCATGTATGTATTATAGCTTGCCATGTGTCACGCACTCACATAACTTGCATGTGTCACCCTATGGTTAGCCATATTGTGTCATCCCCACATGGCTCGCATGTGTGTGTGTCGCTGACTTTGTAGCGTTTATAAATCGCGTGTCAAGCTATCTCGGTGTAGACTATTTGGGTAGCTAATTTTCACGAGGCGATTCCAACGGTGCAATCCGTTTTATCATCCAAGATCTAGAAAAATCCCAACTTTCTTTGGACCAGGTAAAAAGCCAGTTTTGCCCCCTTACTATCGAAAATTTTAGAATTTAAAAATTTTTGCCCGGTTTACTCTCCCCATAAAAGCATTTGTCCGAAATTTTTTTTGCATACATACACATTCAAACACATGCACATAATGCAACGGTCATTTGAAACATTAATGACTAAGCTTATATATTCCGTCTAGAACCAAGAAGGGATGAAATTATTTTCGCCACGATTGATACTCAGCAGCATGTGGCCTCCTCGACTCCTCGGTCTTTTGCCACAACACCTTTACAAGCCTCACGATCTTGCCATAAGGCTTACATCTCGGCTATCCATGATATACTGCGGTCCCTCCCTCAGAAGGTCCCATCTATCAACAACTCATCTCCCATTCACTATATGAGTTGGATCTAGAGTTGTACTTTAGGGTAGGGCGTGAACACCTCATGAGCGCTCGACGACGAAACTTGGCGACGCGTACAACGATACAGCAGGTGCCCACCCTCTGGTACCTCGAGGTTGTGTACCTTAGCGGCGACTTCCTCGTTTTGAATAATCACCTGTGGCATCACCTTGAAGACATGATCACCCGCCTTGAACTCTGAAATTAAGTCGTCGGTACATCAGCGTAACTCTTCTAGGCTCTGACGCAGTAGGAGCGCTTCAGGGATCCTTTGTCGGGGTGTCTCTAATCAAATGCGGATCTGTTCCATTGATAGCGTTGTTGTGGGCGGCTGTGAGGAGCAGGGTGCTCCCTCCCCAGCTACCCTTGAGATCCGCGGGATGCATGCTCGCGACATGTCCTCTAAATCGAATAGTCGCTCTAATTGACCATCAGGTCGAGAGGATGGTACTCATCGGCGTGTCATGTCCCCATGGCCTTCGAAACTAACCGAAGCGGCCCGTCATCGAGGATCCGTCAGGTACTATGAAGGCGGAACTCCATGCAACCGTACTACCTCGGGTATATACAACTGCGGGAATTCCTCCGATTGTGAAGGTCCTCCGCCTGAAAAATGTGCCAACGGTGGTGGGTCCACGCCCAACACCATCGCATCATGCTTAAGCGATGTTCGTGGCAAGTGATCCACGAGAGATTTCCATCGTGTGCTCCCACTTCCACTACGCTATCCGATGGCGGGTGGGCACGCTAGCCTACGGTGCTTTCGGCCTTGACCTGGCGGCGTGGGAACACCTTCGGACAAAATCCCGATGCCTCTTCGTCCAGCTCGGTATCGGCGGCGAAGGTCATATTACATCTTACGTGCCACGTTTTACAGTGATCGGAGAGCGATGCTGGAACTCCAGGATCTCTCCCTCAAAATACGTCACAGTTGGGGGACCTGATCCCTATCTAGAGACTACCATCGTGGATGTGACCTTAGTCCTCTGTGCGATATTAGGACCATGATGGATCTTAGTTTGCGTCTTTTTGCGGGACTCTATCACTACTGGGTGAGACGACATAACCATCATACTTTCAAGATTTCCACTGAGCACAGCTCATCGTATTGCGATCTGACGCCTTGTCTGGAAACATCACGCCTCCCGGCTTATACTGGCCGGTACTCCCACGTGACTTTCATTTAGGGTGAAGCCACCACATTTGCGCTCTGGGGATGGTAATAGAAGTGAAGTCGTAATCTTCAAAAACTCCATCCACTACTGTGCCTCATGTTGAGGTCATTTGCGTTAAGATGTGTTAAGACTTTTTATTGGTGCGAAAACACCTCGGCTTTCTATATAAGTAGTGGCTTCAAATCTTGAGGCGAACTTCTGGCCTCCTGTGCATGAGTGGGGTAGTGCGCTCGTGATTCTTCTAGAGAACCATAAGCACAACACTTCGGGATTTCAGAACACACTAGTCCGTCTTCGCATCACGATCCTGCGTGTGCCTCGTCCCCTTTTCTGGGACTATTAGAATAGGAGCTGAAGTAAGCCTCCCCTCTTGATTCAGAGCAGCACAGCTCCGTAGGTCATCCCATTACAAACTTGACCTCCCTTCGTTGAAATCTTGTCATAAGCATTGCTAGCCAGGAGAAATCCTCTATAAAGCCTCTGTAATACCTTGCCAATCCCAAAGCTACCGTGTCGGCGACCGGTCTCTCAGCCTCGACCTTCCACGGTCCCGCGACGCAGCTTGAAGGCGATATCCGTGTCCCAAAGCCGCCTCGATGAAAGCGAACTTCGCGCCTACTTGAATTTGGGATCCTGGCCCGATGATCCCTCAGGCGCAGTACGTTCTCAAGTGATCCTCATGCTCCACACGCGATTGGAATTAGATCGAGGATGTCATCAACGAGAACACACAAAGTGATCTAGAAATGTTGGAACACCTATTTATGAGAACTTCAATGGTGCATTTGGTGCATTGGTCAATCAAAGGGCATCACAAGTAAGCTCAAAGTGCGCCACGGCGTCCTACAGGAACCCGATCTATGGATCATTATCACTAGCGGCCGGTGGTATTCCATTGTTCGTGCGGTGCGGTGGAAGAATGACCAAATTTTATATATTTAACACCTTCTTGTTTGTTGAAGGTGGACTCTTTGGTATATTCGGTCTAGGTCTAGTTGCGGGATGAGTTTCGTCACACGAATGGAGTGCCGATGTAAGATGAGCTTTGACTGAACCCCAGATGTTGTTTGTTAACTGATTGGGTGGGTTGGCTGGACATCAGCGTGAGACGATGTTGAAGATTCTGACCAGAAGATTGAAGTTAACTCGGCGCTGGAACATCAGAGAAGTCCTCAGGTTCTGTTATCTCATAAGTGATAACAACTCTATGATCCATTGTTGGATCTTGTTCTTCAGATGGCCTTCCTTCAAAGTCTTCTGTGGTCAACCGGTGTAGTGCATACCATGACCCCTTTGGGTTAACCAACGTTCAGGCGCATCCATTTTAATTAATGACTGTGGTAAATAAATGGAGTGATCTATGTAAGTATATTTCTTATGTCTTCAGCATGAGGTGTTATTGATGATGTGACGGTAGTAATCATTCGACCCTATTGAGGTGGGTTATAAATCTGAGTGCATATATCATTTTAACACATGAGACAACATATGCCTTCCAGATGAAAATGAAAACTAAAATCCTCTTCGGAAGGACTATTGAAAAAAATTACCACGGATTAAATCACTCCCGAGAAGGGTTGTTTTGGTAACTAATGGAGAAAGAGAAAATAGCCCTGCATGCTGAATATTTATACCATGACAACTTGAGATTTGTGCTCTGGCTCAGTTGCAGCTTTAAGTTTCAAAGAGGTTTTATCCTCAGATACCGTGTGACTACAATAGAAGCTATTGTTTTTGTTTGTTTGAGGCAGAGTGTGCTCAAAGTGAGAGGTGGGTGAAGTTGCAAAAGGGTATGACAGTGGGTTGGGGCGCGTGAGGGTCGGGTTTGGTGTATCTGAATATGTAATCCGGGGTACCCGCTGGGCGTGGTGGCAATTTGGCCCCAGCCGCGGCCCAAATGACTGTGGGTCTTGTGGTGGCAGCCACAAGGCCCAGCGGGAATGTGCAGCGAGAATTCATAATTTTACTAAGTTGCGGCCACCCAGGCTAAGGCGGCGAGTACCCCAGCAATCCCACAGCACAGCAATCTTAGAATTCCACGGGTGGCCGGAGTTCTTCCTTTGCCTCCACATCCTCTACGCATTGATTTTCTTCACTTTTGCTTTCATTATCTCTTTGATTTTGGGCTATATTGATTGATGGTTAACAATTGGGTTGTCTTCATGATTCATCATATGTGCCGATGTCGAACTCCCCGAAGTACGCCCGAAAACCTGCAAAACAACCAAAATAACCTCAGCAGCGCCAGTGAAGCGGGCGAACACTTCAGTGGCATAATGACATGATTAGTGCGCAAAAAGCACCAAAACATCTAATAGGGTTCGAAAGCTAATAACGCACGGGCACTAATCGATAACGTGATCTGGGTGTCTATCTTGGAGTAGGCTACCGCGCCCCTCGATTGATCCAAATAAGTCATCAATCCTCGATAATGGATACGTTCTTGATTGTAACACTTGTTCAACTGTCTATCAATCTGCAAGTCGAAGGGTCTTATCCTTCTTCTTCGCCAATGGAGCACCCGTGGTGAAGTGCCCGGTCATGAAACCTGCCCAGCAACTCGTATGCGGACGCGAGCTCGCCTGCGTGGCGCCATCCTATGCGGGGTCATAGAAATGGGCAACGTCCTAAGATGCAACTCAATGCGGAAGTCTACATCCTTCGGTGGAGGTAATCCCGGTAGCTCGTCCGGAAAAACATCCTCGTACTCGCACACCATCCGAGGTAGACTCATATCTTGTCTCACCTCGTCCTCCCGAGGGGTAGGCTAATAGCCAACCCGTCTTTACCACGTGCCATCGTGAATCGTACACGTATGGGGTGAAACATCATGTATTCCACTTGAAACACAACCTGAGGTACCGTGTGTGTGGCGGAGCCAACTCTATGGTCCTGATACATATGGCCAATGTGTGGATCGACTGATACATCACGAGGATGACCCCTCGAACTCGACATGTCCATGACCCGAAGGTCCACCGAGTAGAATCACGGAGATCTCTAACACATCCAGAGCTTGTATCGTTCTCGCCTTGGTCCCTAGGGGAGGTACACGTAATTGACTCGTCTAAGGTCTCGACCTCTAAGCCGCTTCCTACTTGCCATCACATAGAGACGGTAAGTTTAGAATCATTTTCGTGTCCTACTATTAGCGCATATGACAACCAACAATAGACCTAATATCCCGAACCATCAGTTATCGTTTCTCAGCTCTAGCATGTTCTCAACCTAATTTCACATTTCTACATCCCTACCTATATATATTCACATAATTTAACATACAATCAACGCCACAATCTAAGGCATACATAAGAAAACACACAATGCATGCTATGATCTCACAATCTATCCGTGGGTTTCCCTGGTAACCTCTACCTAGACCTTGATAACAAACTATGATATGGATATCAAAAACGCTTGGAGTAATTCTTTAGCTCCAACACAACCATACCAGCGCCAGTTCTCTCAAGCATTAGCGGCATGTCTGGAGCCCATGTACCCCAGAGCCCCAGGCGACCGTGCCACCAGCTGCATTATGGCTGTGACACCCCCAGCCCGGGGTCCACGTTGACCGTCAGCTTCTGTGAAACCTGTTGTGTCTCATATCGCGGGACATGCTGAGCAAAATGAACCAATGGGGGCCCATCATCCGTACTCATCAAATGCGGTTCTGAACCCTTTGTTCTATAGATCCAAGAGTTATTACATCACTCTTAATACCAAAACATATATTAAACTAGTTCATTCTAATATATACATAAAACAAGAATCAAGGCCACGGTCGGCCCACTTCATAATCTGGCGGCCTCTAAGGGCGCCGATGCACTGTACACATCTACGACACTGAAAGGGTCCCACTGACGAGGTGAAGCTGCCTTAGGTAGAGATGAAATCTATAAGGGCTATTCCCACCCTAGAGTGCACGTGCAGAAGTCTCACGGTCAAACCAACAACAAACTCGGTGATGCATACATGTTGTCTATGTGGAAAAATCCCAGCAGCCATGTGAGACGACCTCCCACGTAATGCCCCAGTACCGAGTCGACCTCGGCTACCAGAAATGCAGCAATGGAAATCAATCTTAGAATTGGGATCCGACTCCCATCTCCTGGCTCGTAGTCTATGTGATATTTATTTAATTATTTCGTGTCTTTTTGGGAAACTTGAGAACTTCGAGGTCTCTACGGTCTCTTACACACCCTCAGGTATTTTCGGACTCACTTAGGTGGATACGTGTCTAACCCGGGTTTTGGGTTTTCACACGGGGTATCTATCCTTCACACACATAGACATTTCATATTCCATTTGGTTAACCGCAGTGAACTCAATTGGACTTCGTCCCATTCCCGAGCCCGCGATTCAACACACAATGAGTGCCAAATCAACACCGCTGAACACACTTTCATGTAATGTGGTGTTACCGCACACCAAATGCAAAATTAATTACCCTTTGCACTTCTCGAAGCTTCGTGATAATGTATGAAGACCTCTACATGGACGTTCTACACCATACACATATCTTTATGTGCTATGAACACTCATGTCAATACTGCTGTTTATATATTTAACATACATGCGGTAATGTTAATATTCCGCATGTCAAACTTGTATCTACATAGCATTACTACATGCTTTCTATCATTCCCGGTTCATTCATGTCAACACATCATTCAAGCATATAATTAAAATAATTCAACCATTGCGCCAGGCAAGTAATGCCATAATTCATGTTCTTGGGCGAGGGTAGTATGTGTGGAGTCATATTGTACATATAATTATTTCATCTTTGTCACATAATTTCACATGTTCGACATGTCATTGAATTCATGGCAATAACACACGATCCATGCTTGGCGCAAATGTGGACTTGGTCCAGAAGATCGGATTTTTAGCCAAATACCACACACAAAAAATCAACACACAATTCCCTTGCTCGAGGCCGTATGGGTCCCGAGCATTTCAATTACAAACCGGTTCAGAAAATAGAGGATTGCGGAGCCAAAACGAACTATTCCTCAATCCGTATTGTGACCCAGCCCAATGTTCGGCCTATATTTTGGCTGAAATTTATTTTATTAAATTACAGACTGATGAGCTTTAATTTAGAGTCGAAGCAGGCTCGGGTTCGGGCAGAAAGTTATAAGGGTCAAGTTGAGGCGGCCGATTCTGGGGTGTGTGCGGAAATTTGGGCACACCCGGTTGCTGCGCTGGGATTTTGCCATCCAAACCGGTGTTGGGTCTCGGTGAAATCCGCCGTAACTGGTATTGACATCACTGATCACAAACAAACCCCACAACATCCAAATTCGCCGGAAGGCTTGAATGAAGCAGCCACAGGCTTCTGGGCGGCGCGAGCAACTGAAGTGGAGACTCACACATACATGGCGTTGGGGTTCTTCATATTCTGGGTGTGTTCGCTGCGGCACTCATTACTATGCCTGTTTAACATCCTGGCTCTCCATACTCCTTTACCGCTTCTTCAACCTTTCTCTTTGCTGTTCTCAAAGCACTCCTTCCTTTCTCTTCTCCTCCTCCCTTCTCCCTTCCCTCCCCTTCCTCTTCTCACTGCTCACGGAGCGGTTTGGAGCTCTCCACTCTACCAACAGCCCACATGTGAGCTCCTTATCATGGCAGAACCATGCATGTTGACACATGGCATGCCATGTGTCACACACATAGCTTGCCATGTCACTGCCATGGTCTCACATGGTTGGCCATGTGTGTCATATCCACATGTTTCGCGTATTAGCTGTTGCAGCGTTCCTGAAATACATGAGTCGGCTATCTCTCGAGATTCAGCAGTGGCCCAGGTAACTAATTTTCTGAGGCAGATTATGACGCCAATCCATTTTATCAGATCTAGAAAAATCCCAACTTTTCTTTGGACTATTAACATTAAACTAGTTTTGCCCCCTTTTATACGAAAAATTTAAATTATTTCCACTTATTGATTTTGATAATAAGTTCTTGATTTTCTTCGAAAAGGTTGTTTATATCTTTTAGGTTTTCTATATTCCACTATATATCTATCTCTACAAATTTAAATCTTATCCTATAATTTCTTCTTACACTGTCTATTTAAATCTTGTTCTTTTTATTTGACTTCTTTCTCTATTTAACATTCTTTTAACATAATTTTGAGTACTCTACTGCCTATATAAGGAGGTTTTTGTATTCATGGAGTTCCATAATCTAACACCTACGGTCCTTGTATTTTAATATGTATTTATTTAAATATTACGGTATTCTATCTATCTTGAGAATTTCACTTATTTCCAAAATTTTTGTTCATATTCTTTATATATACGAAGGTTACATAATTTTAACTTTTCAAACTTATAAAGATATAATACAGGTTCATTTACATCCTCTGAGGTTGTTCTAAAAAGCTATAATTTTATAAGATTATAAGCACGAGATATACTAAAATTATTTCTAACTACGAAAATAGCTATTGTTTTCTTCTTGTTCCCATCATGTTTCTAAAAAATTGTATCTGGTTCTCTAGTGTACTTTACAATATTCATAAATTTCTTGTTGGTTTTGGAAGCTACAATAACACCATCGAAATTTAAGATTGTTTAATTTTCTATGGTTTTTCTAAGATTGCTAGTATTATCTGTCTAGTGGTCCATTGTTTTATATTCATTTATTAGTTGTGAATAACTTTACTAGAGAAGGTTCTGATACTGTTTCACGGGCCTTGTTTAACTATTTCTGTTTTTTTATATTTACAAATTCTTCTTCAATTTTATTTTCTTTTGTTATTTTTTTCTTCATGTTTTTGAGATTTGATTATTTCATTTATTTTTTCATCTTTGGAATATGTAGTTTGTATTATAAATTGGTTTTTGTCTTTTCTATATCTAAAGAATTTTTTAACTAGGTTTGATTGATGATAAAGTTTTGAAATTATTTGATTATCTAAATAGTATTGCACATTATATATAGGGTTTTTCTTTATCTATTGGTTCATCTAACAATTTTAGTTTTCAAATTCTTCGACATTTATCAATTAACTCGAATTGACATGGTTGGGTTTCTCCAATAAGATAAAGAATTTACATTTACGGTTTCTAACAATTCTAAAATTCAAAATATCTAATCATTATTTATAATATACGAGGAAATTGCCCCAGGAAACGGGATGTTTCCCGATTCGGGTTTCTTTGAGGTATTAAAGGTTCTTTATTGTGTTTGATGTATACATGATGATAAGCAGGCACTGTGCTTCCATCAGTTCTAAATAAAGGTGGTATGGTTTCAAAAGATATATCTACATGAGTTTCAGTTCTAAAAAGATATTGAACAATATGTAATATAAACTATATATATATATATATATATATATATATATATATATACTATTATAATACATTAAACAAAAACCTATTATATTACATTAAACTAATATAAACTATAATATTAATAAAATGATTAATATATTCTATTTTATCAAAATACCCATATAATCTAATATGAAATTATCAAATAAAACTAATATATTATATTATTAAATAATAATATAATTTTATATAGTATTATAAATTTAATATAATATAGTTTTATATTAGATTATATATTTAATAATAGTGATGTCTTCTTTAAAATAACTACATATTAGTTTAATTTGATAGTTTAAATGATACTTTCATATTTTAAATTAGTTTAATTTAGTAATATTATATTAATAAATTAACTTTTCAAGTTACTTAATATTTGAAATTAAGTTGTAAAACCCGTGAAATTTTTAAATTTAAAATTTTAGATAAAAATGGGCAAAAGTAATGATTTATAAAATAGTTTGGGAAAAAATTGGAACTTACCTGATCTCGGATGACAAAGCAGGATTTACCTTGGTTGAATTGTCACCATTGAAAATTAGCTCTGATCAGAATTTCGTTTGAGATTATGAATGGTCGATTCAAATATTTACGAGAAAGAAAACGCGTGTTGGGCGACACATGACGAAACCATGTGGATGACACATGGCGGTATGTGATGACCATCAGCAGCTCTGTAGGAGTGGCCTATGGAAAAGCATGTGAGTGACAGCAAGCCATGTGTCCTGTCATGCTGCAGACATGTGACCTGGCATGTCTTTATGCCACCATGAAGGCTATAAATATGGGCATGGGCGGCTCATTTCGACAGCGGCGACTTCGGTCAGGTGGGAGGCGACAAGGAGGGAGGAAGGAAGAAAGGAGAAGGAGAGGAGGAGAAGGAGGAGGAGAGGGAAGGAGGAAGGGAGGAGAGGAGAAAGGAAAGAAAGAAAGAGAAGAGGAAAGGGGAGGAAAAGAGGAAAAAAGAAAGAGGAAGAGGAAAGAGTGTTCTTGCGATGGCGGGACCGGACGACAAGAACCGTAAAGTGCTGCTCCTCTCAGTTATTGCACGCCTAGGGGCAGTGTAATGGCCCCTACAGGGTTTCGATCCGGTTTTTCGGCGAATTTGGATGTTGTGTGGTTGTTTGGTACGTGTGATGGTCAAAGACCAGTTTTACGGGGTTTCGGATCATCCGAGGCCGACATCGTGTTCGGATGAAAACCCGAGCGTAATGACAAACTAAAAGCAAAACGCACACCCTTTGTGAATCGGCCGCCACAACTTCGGATCTGGCCATAACTTTCGTCCGAACTCCGAGACCTGTTCTAGACTCACGGAAAGCTCGTCGAGGCCCAACTAATAAGATAAAGTTCTCAGCCAAAATGTAGACTGAACATTGGGCTGGGTCACGGACTGCGCTGAGGTAATAGTCCGCCTGCTTCCGAACTTCGCTTAATCGGTTTGTAATCGAAATGCTTGGGACTGCATATGGCCTGAGCAAGGAATTGTGTGTTGGATGTTTTGTGTGGTATTTACAAAACCTAGACTTTCTAGACTAAGTCCAGATTATTCCTTAGGCCAAGCATGGCCGGATTTATGGCCAGGAATGGTTAATGTGTGTTATTGCCATGAATTCAATGAGATGCTAAACATGTAAAATTATGTGATAAAGATGGAAATAATTATATGCATTGGGTCAGAGTGACTAAAATACTATGTCTCGGCCCAAGAACATGAATTATGGAATTACTTGCCTAAGTAATGGTTGGAATTATTTTAATACATGCTTGAATGATGTGTTGACATGAATGAACTGAATGATAGAAAAGATGTAGTGCATGCTTATGTGATGTATTGATTTGAATATGTGGAATATTAACATGACTGCATGTATGTTAAATATATGAAATGTTGTGTGCATTAGACATGAGTGTTCATAGCACACATAGTGCATGGTGTAGAATGTCCATGTAGAGGTTCATACATTGTCATGGGTTTGAGGCAAAGTGGGCACAAATTATATCGCATTGCAAGTACGCAGAATACCACATTACATGAAAGTGTGTCTATGGTACTGATTTGGCATTATGCTTAAAAGTTGAATCATGTGAGCTTGGAATGGATCAAGTCCAATTGAGTTCCACAAATAAGTAATAAAATGGAAAATGAAATGTGCTCTGGCGTAGCGCAGGGGATAGATACCCCCTCAGTGAAAAGCCCGAAAACCCGGTTGTGGCTGCTGTATCCACCAAGAAAGGCCGAAATGTCGGAGGTGTAAGAGACCCGCGGTGAGACTCCCCAGTGTCCCGTTGCTCCAAAAAGACACACGGTAAACGATTGAAATAAACATCACATAGGACTACGTTGTGAGATGGGAGCCTGGATCGACTCAGTGATTGATTTCATCTAAGACTTCTCAGATCGGGTGGTGGGTCGAGGTTGACCTCGTACTTCAGTATAGAGTGTCGTCTCATACATGTATGCACGGATTGGTTGTTGGTTTGACTATGAAATGATCATTTGCATGTGCACCTAGGTGGGAAATACTTGTAGGGATTTATCTCTCATCAGGCATTAGCCAGCTCACCCCGTCGTGACCCTTTCATGACAGTATGTGCGCATGGCGCTCCTTAGAGGCCGAGATTATGAAGCGGGCCGGACTGTGGCCTTGATTCTTGTTTTATGTATATATTAGAACGAACTAGTTTTAATATATGCTTTGTATTAAGAGTGATGTAGTAAATCTTAGGTCTATAGAAATGTATGGTCTTGTAAATCAGAAGGGATTTAGTACGGATGATGGGCCCATTAGGTCATTTGCATTTCAAGTATGGGTCTCATGATATGAGAGACACATTGCAGCCTCGCAGTCGACTTGGTCAACTGACCCTAAGCCAAGTGTTACAAATAGACGTGTACCCAGATAATGTTACCTAGGGCTTGGGCGGGCATGGGTCTAGGATGATATGACATGTTTAGGAGCATCACAGCTTGGTATGGCTTGGTGTTGGAGCTTAGGTTAGAATTACCTAGTGCTTGATATCCAAATCATAGTTTGTTATCAAGGTCTAGGTAAGAGGTTACCTAGGAGCCCACAAGACAAGATTCGATCACAGCATGCATTGTGTGTTTTAGTTTGTATGCTTTTATTGTATGTGCTTGATTGTATGTTACAAATTATGTGAATTATATACGTGTGTGGTATATATAGGGAAATGCTAAATACTAGATCGGGAAACGTAACCTTAGAGTTCGAGAAACGAATGGGGATGGTTCGTGATATTAGGTCTATTATCGTCGGGTATGTGTGCTAATAGTAGGACACGAAAATTATTCTAAACTTGCTGTTTGACTTATGTAGATGGCAAGTAGAGGAAGGGGGCTTAGAGGTTGAGACCTTAGACGAGCCACTACATGTGAATTCTCCCCTAGGGACTAAGGCGAGAATTGATCGGATATGTCGGGGATGTGAGTTAGAGATCTCCGGATTCTTTCTCACGTGACCTTAGATCTTACATTGTCGAGTTCGAGGTCATCCCCTGGATGGATCGGTTGACGCACATCGGGTTGCCATAGACGTGATCGTGATAAGAAAGCTACTTCACTCCACACACTTGATCTGCATCAGGTTGTAGCTTCTTAAGGGAATAGGCATCGATGCTTCACCCCATACTGCGGTAATGATTCACGATGCATAAGGCTGATGTTAGCTAGTCTTACCTCATGACGAGGTGAGGCAAGATATGAGTTTACCTCGGGTGGTTTTCGAGTACGAGGATGTTTTTTTCCGGACAAGCTACCGGGATTACCTCTACCGAGGGATGTAGACTTCTGCATTGAGTCGCTCCCGACGCCGCCTATTTCTATGACCGCACAGGGATGGCGCTTCACGCCTAAACAAAGGTTTCCCGCTTTGAGTTTGCAGACAGCTCAAGGTCCAGATACAGGAGTTACTGGGCAAAGGTTTCATTAGACCGAGCACTTCACCATGGGGCGCTTCGGTTCTAGTTGTGAAGAAGAAGGACAAGACCCTTTGACTATGCATCGATTATAGACAGTTGAATAGGGTTACAATCAAGAATTGGTATCCATTACCTAGGATTGATGACTTATTTGATCAGTTGAGATGGGCACGAGTCTACTCCAAGATAAACCTTCGCACTAGTTACCATCAGTTGAGAGTTAAAGATGCATCCCAAGACAAATGCTCGTGCATTTTTATGGGCACTTTGAGTTTACTATGATGCCCTTTGATTGACGACGCACCGCTGCATATTCACAGCCTCTCATGAATAGGCGTTCCAACCTCATTTAGATCAATTTGTGTGGTCTTTATTGATGACATCCTGATCTACTCCCAATCAAGGTGGAGCATGAGATCTGGTTCAGAATAAGACAACAACTTAAGGATCATCAAGTATGCCAAGTTCCGGGCAAGTGCGAGTTTTGGCTTTGCCGAGGCTCTGGGACACGTGGTATCACTTTAGGCGTGCTCGGGACCCAGGGAAGGTTGGAGGTCGTGATGAGTTGGGAGAGACCGTGCTTCACCTCGAGATACGTAGTTTCTTGGGATTGGCAGGGTATTACAGAGGGTTTATAGAGGATTTTCTCTGGGGCCTAGTCGCACGATGACAAGATCAATCTTAAGGAGGTCAAGTTTGTATGGGATGACTCACGTGAGCGAGCCGCTCTAGGAACTGAAGAGAATATTTACTTCAGCCCTATTCTAATAGTCCCGTATAGATGAGGTACAAACAACTGATGCTTCAAGGACTGACCGGGGTGTGTTCTGATGCAAGCCGAAGGTTGTGGGCTTATGGTTCTCGCAAATTTGAAGAATCACGTTGCACTTTACCCCACGCATAGACACATGGAGTTGGCAGTCATAGTCTTCGCCTTTGGAAGATTTTGGGCGCCACTACTTATATGGTGGCTCGAGGTGTTTTCTGACCACAAAGTCTGAAATACATCTTCACGCAGCGAGACCTCAACATGAGGCAACGTAGGTGGATGGAGTTTTTGGAAGATTACAATTTCACTTTGCATTACCATCCCGTAAGGCAAATGTGGTGGCTGATGCGCTTAGCCGAAAGTCACAGGGAGTACTGGTATAGCTTCCCGGGAGTGGCGGATGCTCGAGACAAAGGGGCCGCCCGCACCGCAAAGACGACGAGCAAGCCAGTGGTACCTGGGGGAAGCATGAGATGGCTACGCCTTGCCTCTACCGAGTGCAGTGATAGAGTCCTGTGCAGGACGCGTAACTAGTATCCACGAGCCCGAATACGGGCCAGTATAAAGACGGTTATCGGGCCATCCACATGCATGGTGGGGGCCTTCTGCATAGGATTCGGTCAGGTCCCCTGCCGGGCCGATGGATTTGAGGGAGGAGATCCTCGTGAGTTCCATTGCCCCCGATTCATTGGTAAAGATCCGTGTGGCACGAAGATGTATCATGACCTTCGTCGCCAGTATTATTGGAGGGGGATGAACAGACATGTCGGGGATTTGTTCCGACGGTGTCTCACATGCCAACAAAGTCAAGGTCGATAACTGCAGGCCGCCAGACTACTCCAACCATCGAGATAAACTGCCCGATGGAAGCGGAGCACATCAAATACGATGGACTTCGCGACTCTCACTTGCCACCTGACATCGCAAGCATGATGCGACATGGAAGAGAAAGGACCGACTCACCAAGTTGGCACATTTTCTGGCGTGTGGATGACCTTCACACTGGAGGAATTCTACAGGTTGTATATACTGAGATAGTACGGCTGTATGGAGTTCCAGCCCCATAGTATCGATCATCAGATCCTCGGGTTTACTACCACTCGAAGAGTTTTTAGAAGGCCATGGGGACGCAGCTGTCGATGAGTACCGCTTTTCATCCTCAAATGGATGGTCAATCAGAGCGGACTATTAAGATTTTAGAGGACATGCTGCGAGCATGCGTCTTGGATCTTAAGGGTAGCTGGGAGGAGCACTTGCCCTTGGTAGAGTTCGCCTACAATAATAGTTGGTCAAAGTAGTATACAGATGACACCCTATGAGGCTCTCTATGGGAGGCCATGTCGATCACCGATATGTTGGACAAAGGTGGGAGAGAGCTCCATCACTAGTCCAAATTTGATTAGAGACACTGACAAGGTGTGGTATGATCCGGGAAGCCGTCTTACTACTCGCAGCCTAAGAAAAGAGTTATGGGTCGATGTACGACGACCTAATTCTAGAGTTCACACAACATCATCTCTCCGCATAACGCCTTTCCAGACAGAAAGCCATGCAACGTATCAACAAAAGTTATCACCAAGGTGACATTGGACCCTTCCGAGGTACTCGAGAGGGTGGGCGGTTGCGTATCGGTGTTGCCATCGCCGTAAGTCATCAGGCTGCCTGCCGCTGGAGGTGTTTCACGCCTCTATGCTTCTCGCCAAAGCACAAATCCCATCCAACCTCAGCGTTAGTGGATTGAGGAGAAATTCTGTTGTCGATGCGCATGGGACCTTCGGGCGTGAGTGACCAATGTGCATCGCTGACAGCCGATGTGCTTCCACGCGGGCAAAGATCATGAGGCTTGTGTAAACGTGTTGTTGTGGCAGCACTCTATAGTCGAGGAGGTGGGACATAGAGTGCAGGACACCGCGGCGCCAACTAGTCCTCCTTCTTGTTCATAAAGGTGCGCCAGTCATTAATGTTTTAGAAAATGACTACTTCTGATATGCATGTGTTTGATTTTGTGTATGTGTGTGAATTTCGAACGAAATTTTTATGGGAGAGTGTAAAACTCAGAAATTTTAATTTTAAAATTTTAGATAAAAAGGGGCAAACGATACCTCATCGAAATAGTTTGAAAAGTTGGAATTTTTCTAGATCTCGGATGACAAACGACTGTAATCATGGAAATCGTCTGTGACAATTAGCTACCCAATAATTTCGTTGAATTATGAGATAGTTCCGACCACTATTTCGAGAAAAACGCCAGCCGCGACACATGACGGAAAGTCATGTGGGACACACATGGCGAACTGATGTGGTGACGACATGGCAAGCCATGTGAGTGAATACATGGCAAGCCATGTGTCAATGCATGGCAAAGACATGTATGTGTGACACATGGTGTTAGTGGGCAAGGCAGACACATGGCAAGCCATGTGTGTGACACATGGCATGCCATGTCAACATGCATGCTCACCATGAAGGCTATAAATATGGGCAATGGGCAGTCTCCATTTCAGATAGCAAGAAATTTTCTACCCATGGGAGTGCATGAGGAGGAGGAAGGGAAAAGGAGAAGGAGGAGGAAAGGGAAAGGAGGGAAAGGGAAGGAGGAAGGAAGGAAAGGAGAGGAGAAAGGAAAGAAGAAAAGAGAAGAGGAAAGGGGAGGAAAAGAGGAAAAAAAAAAAGAAGAGGAAGAGGAAGGAGTGTTGCGCAGTTGAGCGCACTTATCGGCAAAGAACTTTAACCCACTACAAGAGGTAGGTTTCCTCCTACTCTAGTTATTTTACGCCTAGGGGCCGTGTGTAATGGTTTCAATACGGGTTTCGCTTTCTCGGTTTTCCGAGCGAATTTGGATGTCAGGTGGTTTGTTTGTGATCGTGATGGTCAAAGACCAGTTTTACAGAGCCTTCGGGACTGTCCGAGGCCGACATCGTGTTCCTCGGGGATTGAAAAAATCCCGAGCACGACAAACGGGTGTGCCAAAACACCGCACCCTTGTGAATCGTGGTCGCCAACTTTGACTGGCCATAACTTTCTCGTCCCAACTCCGACTACGTTCGGATCACTGAAAGCTCGTCAGAGTCTGGAATTTAATAAGATAAAGTTCTCAGCCAAAATGTAGACTGAACATTGGGCTGATCACGGACTGTTGATAGTCCGCTCCGGCTTCCTGTAACTTCGCTTAATCGGTTTGTAATCGAAATGCTCGACTGCATATGGCCTCATAAAGGAATTGTGTGTTGATGTTTGTGTGGTATTTATTAAAACCTAGACTTTCTGGACTATGTCCAGATTATTCCTTAGGCCAAGCATGGCCGGATTTATGGCCAGGAATGGTTAATGTGTGTTATTGCAATGAATTCAATGAGATGCTGAACATGTAAAATTGTGTGATAAAGATGGAAATAATTATATGCATTTTCATAAAGACTAAATACTATGTCTCGCCTAAGAACATGAATTATGGCATTACTTGAAGTCATAAATGGTTGGAATTATTTTAATACACGCTTGAATGATGTGTTGACATGAATGAACTGAATGATAGAAAAGATGTAGTGTATGCTTATGTGATGTATTGATTTGAATATGTGGAATATTAACATGACTGCATGTATGTTAAATATATGAAATGTTGTGTGCATTAGACATGAGTGTTCATAGCACACACATAGTGCATGGTGTAGAATGTCCATGTAGAGGTCTTCATACATTGGTCATGGGTTTGAGTGCAGTGGCACAAATTGCATTGGTATCGGGTGCCATGCACCACATTACATGAAAGTAAAAGTTCATGGTACTGATTTGGCAATCGCGCTTGGGTGTTGAAAATCGTGTGAGCTTGGAATGGGACGATGTCCAATCGAGTTCCACAAGAAAGCAACAAAATGGAAATGAAATGTGTGTCTGTGCGAGCAAGTAGGAGTGATGTACTCCCTCAGTGAAAAGCCTCGAAAAACCTCGTTAGACGCTGTATCCACCAAAGAAAGGCCGAAAAATGTCCCGGGAGGGTGTAAGAGACCCGCGGTGAGACCCGCCGAAAAGTTCTCGCTGCCCAAAAAGACACGAAACGACAAACAAAACATCACATAGGACTACGGAGCAGATGGAGTTCCGGATCGACTAATATTATCGCTTACCCAAGATCAGACGGTAAAGGTCGAGGTTGACCTTGCAGATTGGGCATGTAGAGTGTCGCCTCATACATGCATGTAGATTTTTTTCATGCTAGGAAAACATGTATGCACGGATTGGTTGTTGGTTTGACTATGAAATGATCATTTGCATGTGCACCTAGGTGGGAAATAGCCCTTGTAGGATTTATCTCTACTGAGCATTAGCTCACCCTGTCGTAGACCCTCGTACAGATGTGATACAGGCAAATGGCGCCCTTAGAGGCCAGAAGATTTATAGCTGGCCTGATCAGGCCTTGATTCTTGTTTTATGTATATATTAGAACGAACTAGTTTTAATATACGCCAGATAAGAGCTAACACGTAAGAATCTTGGGGTCTATGTAAATGTATGGTCTTGTAACCGTGATGGACAGCATTGATGATGGGCCCCATAGGTCCATTTACTCAAGTATGGGTCTCATGATATGAGACACACAAAGCTCAAGCAGTCAGACGGCACATTCAACCGGGACCCCTGCTCTCAGTGTCAAGATATTGATATACACTAATATTGTGTATGCATATTATAAATTTATAGTTTTATATGAAATAGATTCATTTTCAATAGTATATCAATATGGTTTCATGAGAGCTTTTAATTCTATTATGATGTGGATATTTGTGTTAATATTGGAGGCCGAAATCCATCATGGAAATATTACACAACATGGAGGGAATAGAAATAAAAGATAAGATGCAATTACTACTTAGTGATAAAAGTGTGGGATCACTCGCTTAGCCTCTAACTATCATAAACCATCCCCATACTCATACAAAAAAGTGCCAAAATGTGGGAAGTGAAATAAGAAATGAGGCAACTGTTAGAGCAGAAAAATAAAGCAAAAGCAAAGAAAGTAGCAAATATAGAAGAAATTCGAGCTGAAGTACGAGGTACAATGGGGGGACGCCATAAACATGTGATGCCCCATTTCCTGTGTGGTCCTGCTGGACAACCCGTCAACCCGTGGAATATTCTCAATATCAGATCCACACCACTCCATCAGTCCCTTAGACTCGGTGATTTCAGGAAATCAAGAGAGCCCCTTCAGACGGAGCTCTACCCCAAAGGTACAACCTGTCCCAACATTTCACGCCGACTTACACCGTCCACATACGGAGGGAGCAAAATGGCCACTTCGGGGCTCCATATCACTCATCAACTATATAACAATAATCTCAAGAGTTACAATACTCTTAACCAAAACATATATCAAAATTCCAAAGTTTTAATACATGTTATGCAATGAACACCAAAGCCACAATCCTGGGCTTAAAAACGCGCCTCTCTGAAATGAGTGTCGTTCCAGACACTCCCGCACTTGAAATAATGTCCGATAGCATGGTGAAGAACGCCTTGCAGGCCGATAACAGCCTCCTACACTGCCACTCCCACTCCAAGTGCACATGTCATGGCAAAACAAACACTCGCCAAATACCATCCTACTTGAATGCCTACATGCCCACCCCATGCCCAAGTCTACCACTTCTCATATGCTCATGTGCCCAAATGCGAGTAAAAAATACAGTTTTCAAAACAAGCCTTTGTTCTTGAAAACTTACCACCGAGTTTCCCGATAAATATATTGACAACCCTCCCAGGTGAATCGCTGGGTACTCCTCCCAACAGTCATGTCCGCTCCAAGATGAACCGCTGACAACTTCCAAGGCAATTCTTCGGAAAATCTTCCTTGAAATTTCTTTCACAATCATTTTCACTTTTCTTTCATTCTCACGCGTCATGCACTCACACCTATCGCTCTAGTGGTGCCTTGCATATGGAATGCATTATGCCAATTCCAAAATATTCATGCATATATTTATATCATATATTAACACAATTAACTCACATAATTCATGTTATTCAATTCACTAAAGCATTAACACCAAAAATTAGCCTACATTGGCTAATTAACAAATCAAGCACCATTTCAATCACCCAACAACACAAAAAATCACACAGAACCAATCACTGCGGAACAAGGAAACCCTCAGCCCAAGATCGGTCACGACCACACAAGTAGGGATTTCTTCACTCGGTTCAAAGGTTTTGAGACTGAAAATACGGCCATTCAGGCCTCAACAAATCCCCATCCATAAAATGGCTCTTAGCCAAAGAATAAACTAAGTAGGAAAAGATACCTACCTCTTGGAGTTGTCTGAACTCCACAAAATCGGCCCAATTGTAGCCCTTGCCACATAGAACAGCTTTGCTTCTTGCTCCGTCGAGAACCGACGGTCCGAACGCCGGGAAATCTAGAGAGAAGTCACTATTTCTCTCTCTAAAATCTGAATCTCACATCTACTGCCCGTTTTGTGTTTCAAAATGAAGCAATAAAACTATTCTTTTTGTCTTTTTTCACTTACTTTTCAATTAATCCTCTATCAGGTCCTTTAGTTTGGATTTTTTGACACATGGCTTAATCTAAGCCATTCATCCCCATCATCTCATTAATCATGCAACATGTGTCACATGGCACATGTAGTAGGTGACTCCTTGTCACATCACATGTTCTCACAATACGCCATAATGACACCCGACACTGCTCGAACGTGGAAATTCGACTATCTCTAATTCGATCAAATTCAATGCAGAATTTAGATTTCAAGAGAGGATTCCAACTATGAAGTTCAAGCCGCCATCCAAGATCTAGAAAAATTTCAGTTTTTTGACCAAAATTACTACTTTACCATTTTTCTTTAAAATTCGAATTTACTTCGAGTCTTAGCAAAACATCTCATTGATGAGGATGCGATGATGGCGTATGTATCCCGCTGACATGACCTCGATAAGAGAGCTGAATTTTGAGCAGCATGTCGTGCATCAAAAGTTAGTGAATGGAATTCCGTATACAACAAGAAGAATTTATTATATATGAAAAGAAAAAATGGGTAAATCTTTAACTTTAAATTAGTTTTTATAGAATAAACGATTCACTTTGATTTCTAATTGAGATATTGCACAGTGAGTCACAAATCGACATCCAATAAGACGCATGCAAAGATCTCAAAGTGTGAGACAATTGGATCCATTACCACCTCTCACTCTATCATTATACAAATTTTCGGCAACAAGACAAAAGAGCATTAAAAATGTTTTCAAAGGTGGTGCAATCAAAGAAACGATGGGCCGACTAATTAGTAAATTCTTCATATATGAGAGTGTTGCGCCTCACAAAGCAAACTCTCACCCACTTCAAGTATATGATTATTGATGCAATAACAAGCCGCATGTGAAAATCAGCCTGTGTTCTAATAAAATTATTATCTTATATTATAATTGAAAACCATATAATTAATTCCTTAATTCTACTTGTAGGCACAGAACATAGTCACCATCTTCATATGAAATCAAAACAAATACTTGGATATAGAGAATAGCATATGATACCAGTGTGAATCTCCAAAAGGAGAAATGGAATACCCACAAAGGCATAATATGCTGTTAGATAGTTTTGGCTCAACCCTATGAAATGAACATCATTAATTTCACGGTATATTCTAAAGGAAGCAATAAATATTCCTCAAGTCCGTTGATGCATCCGACAAGATCAAAGACAACAAATACTTATGGTTTTGTCAAGGAAGTAGATCAAGGAAGTTGGTGAAACAAATGTTGTGCAAATTGTTGCTGCATAATGATTAGTATTTAGAGTCAAGTTGCTAATGAAGAAGTACAATTTATATTGGACATCATGCACAACACACTGCATTGACTTTATGTTTCAAGACATTGGTAAAAGATCTATTGTTTTGGAATTGATTATCAATGTACGAAAAATCACCAACTTCATCTACAATCATGGTTGGTTAGTTGCGAAAATGAGAAAGGTCTATGGTGGAGATATTGTGTGTCTGGGGGCAACAAGATTTGCGACAAATTACATCGCCCTATAAAGTCTTCTAAAAAAGAGGGCTGATTTGAAGAAGATATTTATTAGTGATGAATGGGCTTCTCACAAGGTAGTCAATCAACCATTAGACATGAGGTTGAAATACTCATGTTTGATCATACATATTAGGAGGTCTCTAAGCTAGTGTTAATCTATGAGGTGTTATATGCAATTCTGAAGTTGTCCCAACAATGCCATTTGTGTATGAGTTGGCCTGTAAAACAAATTTACATCAACTAAATGCCATGGTCTAGGTCAAAACTATCATAGCAAATCATTAGGATAGAACCTTCAAGCATCCTCTTCATGCAGCAGGTAACTAAGCAATATCATAATCACATTTAATGCATACTATCTTCCTTTTATCACATACTAATTATAAATCACTTTTGTAGCATATTATTTGAATTCAAGATTTCAATATAGACCTGGAGTTAGTAGTAACCCTGAGCTACTCCAATCTGTTCAAAAAGTATTTGAAAGATTATCTCCTACTACTACTGGCCTTGGTAATTTTGGAAGTGAGGTACATCAATAGGTTACAATTCTAATTAATTGATTCAATTTATTTGGTTACACTTACACATATATTGATTTGACAAGTACATTTTGAATTCACAGCTTATAATGATTTGAGATGTGAAAAGAGGATTCGGTGATTGAGCAACAATAGTCTCAAGAGATTTAATGGTTCTTAGTTAGTGTTATTTCTCATTAAAACTCAAAGCAAAGTCTATTAATACGTTATTATTGGGATTAACGTTAGTTATTTTTGTTATAATGAACGGGAGGTTTATGTATGTCCACAATCCCACATTAAGGAATTTGGCTCTTACGTTCTTTTCTCAACCATATTTTTAGCATATGAGAAAAATTTGAGCACATTTGCTCTAATACATACAAAACAAAGAAATTGGCTTTCTTAACCTCCATCACCAATTATATTCCAATAGTCCAAGAGTTATACATTTCTCTTAATACAAATACATATTAAAATTTACAATTCTAATACATATTATCCAAAAAAAACCATCAAAGTCACAACCCGACTTTCTTCAAAATTGGCCTCTAAGAAGAGCCGTTTTCTCGAGCGCTCTCAGCATTCAAAAAATGTTCTCGACAAGGTAGTTATCACAAGAGGGAATCACCCTAAATGGTTACTTCCACCTAAGTGCATATGCACGCCCAATTTAAACACACACTCAAGTAAATACGTGATCCTACTCAACGCCTAAACGCCTCGCTCCCATGTCTCAAGTCCTCATCGACTCCTCACACTTACCTAAGTCGCACGTGATGGAAAATATCATTTTCAAAACAAAACTCGTCGTTTCTCGAAAATACACTACTAACGCGGTCGATAAAATACTGGACCCACCTCCGGCTAATTGGTTACCGAAGCCTAAACAAATACGCCCTCATCCAAATGATCTCGCTGGGCCCATCTCCCAAACCATATTATCCCGAAATCATCCTCGAATTTCTTTCGCAATCACGTTTCGCTTTTTCGTAGTGGAATTCATGTCATGCACTAACACTAATCTCTAGGGTTACTCAGTTGCATATGAAAATGCATTATGCCATTTCCAAAACCATTTTTATACAATATATATACTAAATATATTAATTATGCAACATTCTTAAATTTGCAATTCACACCACATTAACTCAATAATATGGATCAACACCCAAATTAGTCTCATCTCTTGAGCAATTCAATTTCATCTCCACAATTATATTCCCCATATAATTTGAAGAAATTACAATTTTATCTCTCCACTGCTATACACACAATTATATTCCATATAATCGAGCAAATCCAAAAATTTTATCTCCAATGGCCTATACACCAAAAACACAATTTATTTAATAAATTATTAAACAAACATTCCCAAATGTACTCCCATATACAAGAATCTGACCGTCTAAATGGGCTCCAAAATTCTCCAAAATTTCCACACTTCTGCTCCAAGATCTCAGATCGATCAAACGCCCTCACCCGCCTGCCAAACCAACACAAAGTTGAGCCATAAAACACTTCTAAACAAGCAGAAACAAGGCGATAAAACCCCTACCTCACAGAGTTTGTCGAAACTCCAACTTTTTGGTGTCCACGCGTAGCTCTCGTCGCGTAGATCAATTTCGCCTTCAACCCCGATAAAAACCTACGATCCGATTTTCGTAGATCTGAGAAAGAAATAAAGAGAAAAAAAAATTAAAAAAATCCTCTCACCCGTCTCTCTCTCTCCCCACGAATAATGGCTCCTGCAGTTGCTTTTTTTTTTCCTTTTATTATTTTTATAATATTATATTATTATTATTATTATTATTATTATCATTTTAATACATAACTTATATTACCTTATTCGGGTCCGTTTCTATCCCGAAATTTATTTCTTTCGCTCAATTCCTTTTAAATGAACTTAACTCACGCCATTTTCTAACTTCCGAGAGATTTTCGTAAAATTCATTCCCGAAGTCACTCGACGACTTATCACCCGTGAATGCAGTAACATATTCCGACCGTCTCTCGTAATTCGACGAAACTTTTCTAGATCACTAAATTTCGGGAGACGAATTTAATCTGCCAAGTAAACAAGCCATTATCCGAGATCTAGAGAATTTCTTCGTGTTTCAACTGAAATACTGCTTACCCTTTTAAAATCGAATTTTTCTGGGTTTTACATTCTCCTCTAATGTAATTTCACCTAAATTCACGCACATACGCGCATCACTACATGCATATGCTACCTTCTACAACTCTATGATCGTGGCTCCGTATGACAACCCGCTAAGGCCCCACTATCGACAACCCGATAAATTGCCAACCTATTCATGTCAAGAATGACATCAACACCCAACATGTCTACCGCCCTATGTCCACCATGGCGTAATCACCGAGATCCTCGACTAATGATCTCGACAACCAACTCTCACCCTACATCCTAGGGAAGAATTTCCCATCATCTCTGGGGCCTCAACCCTGCTTCTCCAAATCCTATCACACAAGATGCAACAATGAATGAATTGATGCATCCAATTTGTTCTTAAACACTACTCTAGTCAACAAATGCGAGTAGAAACGCACTCGCATATCCGCTAATCTGAACGCCGCCTCGTACCATGAGATCTCGCCTCCTGAGACAATCTCGCTCATATGCCCAGCCGGCTAGTAATGGTAAGACGTCATCCGCCCACTCGACCCGAACTCTACCGCAAACCTGGTGGTCGACCCTCGACCCACGCTCTAACCCCGTCTACGGGTCCGTCCGCTCGGCTACTCAGCCGCGCACACCTCGTGACCGATACTAAATTCCTCCGACCCACACTGGGTGGTACGGGAGAAACAACCGCACCGTCCCGTCCCCAAACCCTGGATCCGCCCCTGGGGCAATCCCTCCTCATGTGTTTCTGGCCACACAGAGTACACCATCTCGCCATCCTGAATGAGGCAACCCAACTTTTCTCACTGGATGATTGACCGAGGTGTCCTATAACCTGATTCCCGCTCCGTGACAATCTCATCGGGGTGTCCAGCCGCGGCACACATCATCTCGCTTCCTCAGCTTTACTGCATGTCCCATCCTCGCCTGTTTCGATGACCTCACCCGCCCCGATATCTCACAAATGTGGTCTTCGCTTCTTTCCCCTGACAGCTAAGACGGTGGATTCTCCTTCCTTAGTATCCACTCCTCCTCCTCTCTCGCCTGGGGCCGAGGCCGACATGTGCTTGGCCGCCAGAGGTCGCTTCAATCTCGCCTCTGGTTCACCACTGCACAAGCCTGTGCAATACGGCACGCAGAATCCAGGCCTCAAGAAAGGCCCACTGGGCCAAAAGCCGACTCGTGCCTCGGACCAAAGAACTCGGATCGCCCTACGTCCCGCCTCGACTAGCCATCTACACAATCTCAAACGGCAAGTCTACCAATGCAAAGATCTCTACTCGCTCAAACACAGCCCCGAGACACTATTCATACACAATGCCCATGCATTCCCGATAATGCAAGACATAATTCCATTTTATTCAATCATTTTTAACAACAAAAATTTCATTTTTTTTTTCAATTTTATTTTATTATCCAATAAACCAAATAAATTTCTTTAAAATTTATTTTATTTATTTTCTTCTTCCAGTTTTACACATTGTAAAAGTGTAAAACTCGAAAAAAATTTTTTCCAATACATCATTTTTTTTTCCTATGTGCTAATCACTAAGCACCCAATTACACAACACATAACAATTCATCAAACAATCACATGTTATATTAATCTAATCACGACATAAACACCGCGCACGCAGCTGCTTCTAATCCGGGGCCCCGATCGTCTGCAGAATGACATACCTAACCCTAACATCGAGCCACACCCAAGTGGTGATGTTCTTACACCTAATAACTCCGTCTCGACTCCAAATCCCCAAGCCTCAGTGTAATCGTATACCTAACTTATCAACATCTGCTTCCTGTGTATTTATAAACCCAGCTCGATACCGCCGCTGTCGTATCAGGATCTCACACTTATAACTACACCCACCGAGCTCCCAAGGTAATCTGCTGATCTTTGCAATTCGATACCGTCGAAGCCTGTATCAGATTTCAAGCGCTAGGTAATCCTAACCAGGCACTCACTACACCGCATATCCTAAGCCTACGCCAAAGACGCTTATGTAATCGTGATACCTAAACTCGATAATTAAGCTACGACGCCCCAAAACCCAGTGGGGTCCACTGACTCACCCACAACCTCGCGAGGACCCACGTCCCCGTGATTACGAGACCCATACCGAAGAAATGCCTCAAGCTCATAAACCAATACTCATCCAAAAACCATCACCAATTATATTCCAATAAATTCCAAGAGTTATACATTTCTCTTATCATTAAATACATATTAAAATTTACAATTTAATACATATTATCCAAAAAACCATCAAAGCCTAATAACCCGACTTTCTCTTAAAAATCGGTCTCTAAGAAGAGCCGCTTTCGAGCCCGTACCGAAAAAAATGTTCCTCGACAGTAATGAGCTATTCTCAAGATTTAATCACCCTAAACAAGCATTTCTCCCACCTAAGATACGTTAATGCTCCACTTAAACACACACCCAAGAAATACGATCCTACTCAACGCCTAAACACCGTCCCACGCCCCAAGTCCTCACTGACCCCCCCTCAAGAATTTACCTGGGTCACATGTATGAGTACCATCATCTTCAAAACAAACTCGTTTGTTCTTGAAAATACACCGAACGTGTCGGTAAAAATAAATATGGGATCACCTCCGAGGCTAATTGTCAGAGCCCAACAATATGGTCCTCATCCGAAAATGATTTTGTCAGCCCATCTCCCCAACCCATCCTCCCAAAATCATCCCCGTGAAATTCCTCTTCGCAACCACGCTCGCTTTTCTAGTAATCCATGTCAAGTGCACTAAACACTTAACTTAGGGTTACCCAAACAAGATATTAAAATGATTACGCCATTTCCAAAACCATTTATACAATATATATACCAATATATTAATTATGCAACATTCCTCAAATTGAATTCACACCATGTAATTCAATATTGGATTAAACACCTAAATTAAATTTACTCTGAAAGAATTCAATTTCATCTCCAATTACTTATACTCAATTATATTCCATATAATCGGAAGTAAACGCTAATTTTATCTCTAATCATTTATACACACAATTATATTCCATATACCGAGCAAATCAAATTTTATCTCCAATGGCCTATACACTAAAACACAATTTATTTCATAAATTATTAAACAAACACCTAAATGTTCTCTACACAAAGAATGTGACCATTCAAATGGGCCTTTGTAAATTCTCCAAATTCCAACAATTAACAACCTAAGTTTGATTCCATCAAACTACTGCTCAAGGCCTCTGGGAACCAACTGAGCATTTATTAAACACTTAAACAGCGATGAAAAACAAGAGGATAAACCCCACTTCACAGAAATATGTCGAAACTCCAACTTTTGGTGTCCACGCCGCAAATTGGTCACGCATCACCTCGCCTTCAAATTTCGATAAAACCTACGGTCCGATTCAGTATCCGAGTTAAATAAACAGGAAAAATTTTCTAAAAATCCCTCTCACCCGTCTCTCCCCACGAATAATGGCTCCCGCAGCTTTTATTTTTTCCTTTTATTATTTTCATAATATTATTATTATTATCATTATTATATTATTAAGCCATTATTATTATTATTATTATTATCATTTTAATACATAACTTATATTGTTTTATTCTGGTCAGTTTCTATCCTCGAAATTTTTATTTCTTTCGCCTCAATTCCTTTTAAATGAACTTTAACTCACGCCATTTTCTCGACTAGATTTCTTAAAAATTTGTCCCCGGGTCACTGGCGACTTATCACCCGTAAATTCGCAAAATACTCGATCGTTTTAATTCAACGAAACTTTTCTCTTGGCCATTAAATTCATAGACAATTTAATCTACAAGTAAATTCTTCGCCATCCCATCTAGAGAAATTTTCAGTTTTCAACTGAAATTACCGTTTTACCCTTTAAAATCGAATTTTTCTGCTTTACAAAGTGGGGATATTCTGGGGACGACAACAAAGCTAATATCCATCGAATTAATTCACTAGCCAAGATGATTTCACACATGCTACACAAGCATTTAAGACCATATATCATGAGCCCGGTCTAGGTATTGGAGCCACGGAAGCCATATAAAGTCGACAACGAAGGATGACAACACAATGCTGATTCATTTTCAGCTGGGCTTTGAGTCCATGAAAGCATTGTCACTCATCATGTTGATTCATCCAACGACACCAACATTTTTCCTCAATACACAACGAAAGTTATGGTCATCATTCTTTGAATCCTTCCTGGCTTCCATTGACGCAAGAATATGGAATGAAAACTATCCTCATTAACAAACGCCATTCCACATTCCATATCAAATGCAGAACAAGGATTTCAACGAAGACGCGCGAACTCCCAAATTTTCTATCCAAGGGCAGGATGCTGCACAAGCCGCATTTGCATGAACGACACGCTCGATCCTATAATCAATATTATCTGAACACCACGCCTTTTGCAGATGAAGATTGCCTTCACTAAGTGATTTCCACGAATTTCAAAGTTAATTTTGTTAATTCCTATATATCGATATTCAGTGTAAAAATATCCACCGATATATCTCTCGAGTATAGTTCGAGAGATCCATGCAACCACCTAGAGGCACCATTTAAACCAATATTTCCAACCTCAGTATACAAAGCATACAATTAATTAAAAAACTATAAAAGAAGAATTTCTAAATAAAGCCGGGCGAAACTTACTTTGGTAGATAGTAGCCTCCTGGCCGAGTCGCTCCTGTCAAACGCCTCCCAAAGTCTTAATCGTCTCCAAAGATCGCTCTGAGCCAAGATCGCCTCTCAGGCGCCCTCTTTACTTTAAAAAAAAACTTTAAACTTTCAGACCACTTGCGCCCCAATCACGGCAAGTTATGCCCATTGGCCTCATTAAAAAAACTTAAGGATTAATACTACTAAATTTAAAATTGAAAATTTGAATTTGTAAACGAACATTCGAGAATTAATTTTGAATCCTGGACAATCAGATTTTTTTAAAAATCGGTAGTTCGGAATTTAACTCAATTTCAAATTCGTGACTAACAAATTAGCATGTATGATGGCTAATATAAAAGGAAAAATAAATTGAATTATTAAACAAAAAAAATGTCAACAACCAATTTAATTAAATAAAAAAAGCTTATAATATACTTATAAGGAAAATGAAATAAGAAGACCATAAATTAAATGACTTATTAAAGTCAATAATAAATTAAATATATATATATACAAAGATAGCTTAATTAAAAATAACTATATAAAAGCAAGCACTTCTAAAGAAGTCATGAAACTTACTCTAGGGGATAAGGTGAAATTCCTGGACGAGTCGCTATCACACCCCAAAATCCGGGAGTCTCGTTGACTAACCGTCAACCCGTAGAAATACTACCTTAGGTAACTGTATACCTAAGCTTTGATACCTGTGGATACCGATTAACTTGATACCACATCATTATGTCACATTTACCTAGATCCGTTTATCCATATTTAAGTTAAAAATATGCGAAATTACCTTTAATTAAACAAATTACAAGAGCTGACTCACTGAATTTCTCTTACTAATATTAAGACACTGTGAACTAGACGAAACCTAAGGTTTTACAAAGATCATCAAAGCCATGACCACTTCACAATTTCAGACGCCCCTGAACCGGGGAACCCGTTGACAACCCGTCAATCCCCGTGAGAACACTTTTCGGATGCTCAGAATCTCGACACCACTCACCAAAACGGCAAGAGAGTCTCTTGTATCGGGAGCTTGACTCAAAATTACAAACCCGCCCCAAACAACAGCTGGTACACATCACGTGGGTCCAAACAGTAAAATAAATGCATTACTGGGGCCCCCAGATCATCATCAATATAAACATCCAACCAAATATATTACTTGGTTCAAGAGTTGGGCCAAGATCACTTTATTTCCAAAATGATATGATGAACTCACACCTTTAACACATGTTATCAAAACCCAGCTACATTACGCAATCCAATCTTTCAAAACGCCTCAAGATGAGTCATCTTCAATCGCCCAGATTCGAAATACTATTCTTCAACAGGTGAGCTAATGTCCACATGGAATTACTCCTTAAATGGGTTACTCTCCACCTATGCACAGGCAATGATCCAATGTAAACATTGTAATCGGCAAACACGATCCTACCAAATGTCTAAATGCCATTCCCCGCAATGTCCTTCAGTCCTCACTCACCCCTCACACTTCCAGTTTCATAAGATATGAGAAACACCCATTTTCAAAACAAAACTTATTGTTCTCTAAAATACACTACCAATGTCGAAAATACGGGATTCCTCCATAAATGTGTCGTGAGAGAACTTCTTCAAAAGTCATAATCTCATTCAAATGATCTGGTTGGACTGTCAAACACCATTCCAAAAAATCATCTTATGAAATTTTCGCAACCATACCCAAGCCGAAAATCCACATGTCATGCACTACACCTAAATTTAGTTTCACTTCCAAAGGCATAAGAAAACGATTACGCCATTTCAACACAATTCTATACAAATATATCAATTACGGCCATATTTCACCATGCCAATCATAATCATTGGATGTAACAGAACTGATCAAATCAACTCCTCAACAGTCACTCGGTTAATCACAATATCATCTTCCAATGGCTTACAAGCACAATTATACGGAGAGAACAGTCAGTCGCATTATTGTGGGAATCATGTATTAACTCATCATTTCCAATAACTCAAGTCATTCATTTCAACAATTCACACAACACATGGACGATTTGTTCACCACACAACCCGAGACTGATTTTAACAATCAGGTGGGTCCCAAAGAAGGTCATCTACGGCCCACTCGTCCAAACCTTGCTTTCCACCAGAACCCAATTCCATGTCCATCTCCCATTTTCTACTCACCAAAACACAATTTATTAAATAATTTAAAACACCGGTACCAAAACAGTCAGACCATCCAACGAGCTCTGTATTTAACACCTGTCCATGCTGACCATCATGTCGCCCTCAACACTACCGCTAATCATATCAACTGAACAACAAAGTATTTAAACAAGAGGTAAAAGCAAGTAGGATAAACTCCACAAGTGATTGGCCGAAACTTCTCAAAACCGCTCACTCACAGAGTCCACCGAGAGACCTTCTTCTCAGTCTAAGAATTACTATCCACTCAATCGATCTTAGAGAGAAGGAGCACCTTCTCAAAATGAGGCAAACATAATGTTTTCTTGCCCAAAAGATGATCACTGCTTTGGTTTCAAATCGTAAGATTGATCACCAATGCTTTGTCTCATGTCACGGTAATCAAAAATAATATCCAGGTCGCATAAACCGATTTGAATTCTTCTACCATCGGCATCACGCCTACGTGTTCGCGATGGTCCCACCGCTTCGCTGATCGAAATGAGCCGATGACGGCACACCAGCCACTCAAATGCGCCAAGTGTCCCGCCTCACGCCGCTTCTCAAACGCGCAAAATCTCCAACGGTTCTTAATCGGCGAACGACGGCGCGGATTTCCTTTGTACACCATCTGTCTGAAGTCCGTTTCATCATCCTGGTATCTAGAAAATTGAATTTTTACCAAAGAATTACCATTTTGTCTTTTCAGAAATAGATTTTCTGGTTTCACAATTTCTCGACCTCTAATGAGCACTCACCACCAGACATGTCCCATACTTGAAATGTTATCCCATACAAAAGCTGAAATAAGAGAGAACAATTCCCACAGAGGCTACTCACTAAATGCACATGCAATGGTCATGTTCCACACACCTCATACGCACTCCACAATTCGAACAAGATTATGTAATCCTAGGTCGAACTCCTTACATGTCGCGCAAATGAGATGAGATCACCCACGTCCAAAGCCATTACCACTCCTTGTCATTTTTGAAGTCCTTACCATCTTCACCACTCAATATGATGCTAATGTGATAAAATCCACTGTCAGAGATTTAACTGCTGACTATTTACAAACAATTCATTTGTTTTCAAACCACAAAAAGCTTGATGTTAAACCTCAACGATCAGCCAGATATAAAAACCATGTGCTCAGGGGGCAGAGAGAATTTTCGGCCCCACCACAAGCTTCAAGACACCTTCCAACATTACCGCCACCGCCAGCGATCATGTTCAACCTCAACCATCAGTCTTCACCCGAGGGGGTATTCATCTCAGCCTGGCCCCGGTTATTTTACGCTGCAATCGCACCGCCGACGCCGCCCAACATATCGTGCACACCTATCAATCATCAAGTATGACGACACTGCCAACTATACCACGCCAACAATTAATGCGATGTCCTGATGAAGCACAAAAAGAACAGTAACAACTATTACATACAGCATCATGCCACATGTATAATAAATGCTACATGGACAACATAATCACACCACCTCATCAGGTTATGAATCGCCATCACCACATGACTTCATACTTATTTCATTCATGTCAATATATTATGCATGTGTCAAATGATTAATGACACAAAATATACGTCATCTCCATACTGAAGGCTAATGACATTATTATCACAATCAAGCTATGAATAATCACTGTACATACAAATTCATCACATCAACACAACCGTTAATTAGTACGTACTTGGTGCAACAATCAAATTTTCAGAAAATATAGAGTAACAATGCTTCTAGAGTCAAAATCTTCATAGAGTCCAAGAACGCATGGTAATCAGAGCGTTTATCGCAAGAAAGATACAGGTTTAAAGTCGAGGGTTGAAGGTGGCCACACAATAATCACGCTCAAAATCCCATGCAATCATGCACTGCAGACCGCACTTCAAGCTCCAGCCATGCACATGAGCTAGAGCCTCGGGCAGCCCATTACACATTAACCAACCATCCCTAAACAACCCTTTTCCATCGGCCACAATATCCTCCCAATGAAGGCCACAAAACATGCCACAAACACGGCACGAAACATGCCATAACCATGGCATAAAACATGCCATAAACATGGCATAAAACCATCCCACAATCTATCCCAAATCAGTCTAAAAGTAGGAATAAACCAGTAGAAAAATCTCTACCTCAAACATAGTAGAAATGTAGAAAGCCTCAAAACACTTCCTAATTCGAAATCTTTGAATTCCCCAAATCTCCTTCTAGATCTTCTGCAGAAACTCTTTTTTGTGTACCTATGAGTAGCCCTCGTCGAGCGAAGAACTTTAACTCGGGTTTCAACTACTCCTACCGACGAAACCTCCCGACCACAAGAAAAATCGTGCTTCTTTCCTCCTCTCTCTCTCTCTCTCTCTCTCTCTCTCTAACGCTTCAAAAATCGCAAATGGGAGATATTTCTCCCAAACACTTTTGTCCCTTTATACTTAACACGTACTCACGTCGTGCCACGTGAACCTGTTCCCGTCCGCTTTTGCTCTAAACAATTTATTTCGGCCCCGCTCAAATTCAAACATCTCATATGAACTTTCTTTAAATTATTACCCAACTAAATTTTCTTAAAACTTTGCTGCCTCTACTAGGCACTCGTTGTCTCGAAAACGTGAAAATTTCAACTGTTTCAATCCGAATGAATTGCTCTTAAAACTTAGATATTTCGCAAGACCTAATCCAACAATGAGTCCATTTCTTGTCATTCGAAAGATCTAGAAAATTTTCTATATTTGATCTGTTTTATATTCTTCTCTTAAAGAATTTCTCGTCTCCGAAATTTGCACACATACAACACACATACAATCCCATGCATATACTATTTAATATCCTCGACTAAAACATACCCTTCCTCGAATAAGAAAGTAGATACTGCACACGATAAGAGCCGCATTCCTAGGTCGCCTTCTCCACTCCCTGCTGCCACAACACCTCATCAGCCTTATGGTCTCGCTTTCAAAACCCGATCCCGCTGATCCATGAGATACATACCATCCTCCCCGCGTCCCATCCACATCAACAACAAACTCGCCCAATCCACTACATGAGTCGACCGGGAGTGTAATTCCGCAGCATGGAGCATAGGCTGAATGCCCATTACAAACACATGATAAGCCATGACGCCAACCGATAAGCACCATACCCACCGTCGGTGCATCTAAAAGGTTCGATATACCCAACGATACTTTCCACACTTATCGGTCCTGGCTACCTCTCAGTGCATCACCTTCAAGAAGACACATGATCCTCCACCACTCCCAGAGGTTCGTTGTATACTCGCCTCTGATAACCATTGTCGAGGAAAAATTCCACTATGGTAAACCTTCCCAAATACCCTTTAGATCTAGGATGCACAAATCGTAGCATGTCCTCTACCTTGACCTGCAGTAGCTCCTAAAGGCATCTCCCATTCGATGACCTATCCCGGCATCGTGTCTTGACAGCCTAAACTCGCCCCAAAACCTCTTTATCAAGTAGTCCTCTACTTTCCCGAGATGCTAAAGGAGTCGACTCTCCTTTTTACCACTGCACCATCCCGCATTCTTCGGTGGCTTCATCCACTTCCCTCTCACGGCCATACTGCTCTTAACCATCAGTCCAACCACAATTTACCTCGGATGGACAATTTCAAAACCATCTCAAACTTTCTCACTTTGACATGTCAGGCTTCACATAATCATCTAAGAAACAGCTAATTCTATTAACTTAGCCACGCATTCAAGCACCGCCATTGTTCCCTGCTTCAACCTCTAGAACTCCTGCTTTTGTAGATGTCCCGTAGGCACCAAAAAATATGGTCTATGAAGAGTTCACACCTTCCATTCCATTTCCTCCAAGTTCTTTTATAGGCTTTCACTAACCTCTCCATTAATTTAGATTCAACTTCACAATGTACGCCTTATCCGAGTGGCATCGAAGGTAATCTTCATAGCCTCCAAAATCTTTTCGACTTGGTTGAACAAATGGTCACCTTCCATCAGTCCTCCTTTATCCTCATACCAAGGATGATGTGCCTTTGAACTCGAGGTTACTCACCCCACCTCGGGCCTACTATGATTGCACTAGCCTGTGCACAAGGGCGTGCACAACACTCACCGCGTAATGGCAGATACTGCTGCATCACAGCCTTCTATGAAGCCTTATGTCATCAAAGGCCTGGTAATGGTTATCATTCCGCCCATCTCCTCTACACCCTTTCTTTCCTCGACTCGCTACCACACACACAAACAGCAAATTGAGACCTTTCTATAACTAGTAGCGCATGTGCCAATCATAATAGACGAAGAAACCACATCCGTCGATTCTTTCAGCCCCCAAGGTTATGTTCTTTTCCATATACTTACTATGTATAGAATCTCACAATAAACACAAAGCAATTAGTCATGTAACATGAACATGAACACACAATGTATGCAATGGTCTAAACACTGGCTCATTAAACCCTAAGTAATCAATATTACCTATGTTCATGCACCACAGATATTGGAACTCAATGAATCTAATGACCTTAATTCATATCCATGGTTCTGTATTCAGATACCTAAGCTCGATACCTATATCATGACACCCCCAAAATCCGGGTCCCACATCAACCACAACTACGAAATACTATCTTTTATAATTGTATTGCCTGCCTCGATACCAACTCAGACAACACCAGGATACCGGGTCAACTCAATACCACATCATTATGTCCCATTACCCGGATTCATTTATCCATATTTAAGTTAAAATGAAATTACTTTAAACAATCCCAAGAGTTCCGATCACTCACTCTCTTTACCATTATTACATACGCAGGAACAGATTGTTCTTGTTTCACAAAGATTTATCAAAGCCACAATCCCATTTCTTCACAATTTGGGCCTCTAATGATTAATCAGTCCACTTGCACTGTCCCATCTAAAATTTTGTCCTCATAAGGTGAACCACGCCCAATAGAGAATAATTCACATAGGTTACTTCCCACCTAAGTGTACATGCGATGGTCATGTCCCACACATTCACATTTCACACCATTACTCCAATAAGATTATGCAATCCCACGCGAATTTTCTACATGTCATGCTGAATGAGATAAGACTAACTCCATGCACTCCTATCCCCGCGAGTCATACCGACTTAACATTTTCGAAGTCCTTACTAACTCCCACCAATGTGGATGTACTAATGTGTGAGGAATCCATCATTTGTGGATTACATCAATGATTATTTTACAAAACAAATTTATTTGAGCCAAACCAAGATTTCGATGTTAAACCTCAATGATCATTATATATAAACCATGTGTCTTTTTGCGGGGTAGCCAATTTCCGGGGTCCCACCGCAGGCTTCGCACGCCTTTCAACATTCATGCCAAGCCACCGCCGGGGGATCATGTCTATCCTCGCTGCTATTACTCCACAAATCTTCTTTTATCAAGCTTCATGTAACTATGCGACCCCGCTTGACGTCGTTTCAACATAACAACCTGCACCATAACAATCACCAAGTACTAGTGATTGATCACAACCATGCACTCACACCCATGAAATGCGATGTGTCCCGTGCCTATGCAATGTAATGCACCATAGCATGTTAGATCACACATGTATAATACAATGCCGCACGGACAACATAATCCACACCACTCATCTAAAAGTCATGGACAAATCATGACACCGCATATGACTTCCATACTGCGATTTCATTCATGTCAATATATTATCATAATATATCAACACCGTCACAACATGTGTCATTCGCCGTTCAAGTAATGACACATACAATCAAGCTATGTGTAATGACCATTTGCATATACTACAATCATTACATCAACACAAATCAAGTAATTTTAGTACACTTTAGTAACCAATCAAATTTAGAAAATATGTGGCACCAAATGACACTCATCAACATATGGTAAGATCGGATCTAAAGATCTTTCCATGTAATCCAAGAACGCAGCGAATTTGAGCTCATGAGGCGATATTATTTAAAGTTAGGTTTGAAGGTAAACACAGTCCACGCGAATTACGCTCAAAACCCAAGCAATCACCCGAGGCCGCATCAAGTCACCACGCAATAGAAGATGGCTTATTATGCAATAGCATGCCAGAGACTACAGCTCTAAGACACGCCATTTTCGAATTCAAACCATATCGAAAATGGAACCTTTCCCACCGACCACAATCCTTTTCCACCGCCATAATATCCTCCCTCTCAAATCACAGACAAACATGCCACAAACACTGCAGATAAACATGCCAAACACAAGATAAAACATGCTGATAAATACCACATAAACCATTCAATAATCAATCCTGTAATCATCCCAAAAGTAGGAATAAAACCAAATTAGAAAATCTCTCACTCACTCAAACGTAGTAGAAACTGTAGGGAAGCCTCAAAAACACTTCCTAACCCGAACATTTGAATTTTCCAAATCTTCTTTCAGGATATTCGCGCGAAATCCCTTTTTTTCCTGCATCATGAGTAGTCTCTCACTGCCAAGACGAAGAACTTAATCGCTCACACTTCCACCCACAAAACCCCAGACGCCAAGAAAATTCAGTTTTCTCTCCTCCTCTCTTTCTCTAACGTTTCAAAAATCGCAAAACGGGAGATATTTCTCCGCTAAAAATATCTCTTGGTTCCTTTTTATATATTTCTAACACGTGGTCTACTGCCGTACCACGTGGTGTCCCTCTTGTTCGGGTCCGTTTGTCCCAAAAACACTTATTTCGCCCCGATTCAAGTTTAAACATCTCATATGAACTTTCTTTAAATTTTCATTACCCAACTTTCGTGGTAATTTCTAAAAATCTCGCTTGGTTTCACTAGATACTACCGCCTCAAACGTGAAAATTCAACTTGCCTCGTAATTCAACCGTAAATTCTGTCGGTAAAATACGAAGACCCGAAAATTCAATAAAAAGGTAAATCGTACTCCCGTCAAACCCGCAATTTTTAGATCTGATGACAAAACGAACTTCAATCGTTGAATCGTCACAAAATCTAGTTACCACGCTTCACTTCGTCAATTCGGTAGATAGTCTAATTTAACGCTGGCGGCACCAAAAAGTCGCGCCGGAAAACATTGTGAAGGACATGTGATGTGACAAAAGTCACATACTGCCATTAATCATGCGGACACATGGATATTGCATGATTCAAGAGATGATGGAAATGAATGGCCGAGATCAGGCTAAGTGTCAAAAATCAAGAGTGACACATCAGAATTATTGAAAAGTTAATGAGAATAAGACAAAAATCTGAATGGGGCTTGTCTTCAAAACAAAAGAGCAAAACGTGCGCTGAACAAAATCCGCATTAAGCTTCAGGTTTTGAGTTTTAGAGAGAGAGAGAGAGTTCCTTCAGATTACAGGTTCTGACCGCTGGGTCACTCAGCAAGAAGCAAAGTCGATCCACGCGGCAAGGGCCACGCCGTGGAACACCACTGTGGAGTTCGACAACCTGGGCAGTGGATTCTTCCCACTTGAGTTATTCTTGGCTAAGAGCCACGTAAATGGTTAAGATGTTCCGAGGCTTGAGCCACGTGTTTTCTCGCCCTCAAAGCTTTGAACCGGAGCGAGAAAAATCCCCATTGTCAGGGCTGCAACTGCCAACCCGAGGGTTTCACCGCTCACGCATCGTCGAATGATTCAGGTGAATTCTTAGCGCGATGTCGCGATTCAAAAACGACCACATATGCTTATTACTCAAATTTCATGCGCAGCTAATTTCCAAACGATTACCTAAAATGAAATTGAAAGAAAAACGAAACATGTTTCAGAAAGAAATTTCGATGGAAGATTTTCCGAAGAATCATTCAGAGTCAGCCCAACGCATCACGATGAGGACCATCACTATTTGAGCTATCCAAAGAATTCGCTCCGAGAAAGTCCGGGCCTTACCGAAACCCAGAGCAAGTTTTCTCGAGAACAAGCTTTGTTTTGAAACCGATTTTACCACATCTCGCCAAAGATAAGGGAGTCGTGAGGACTCGAGATATGGTCGGGCATGTAGACACATCTTCAGGGGTTCATAGAAATTGCTTGAATGTGATTGTTTGCCATGGCATGTGCACTTAGGTGGGAGTAACCCATGTGGAAATTGTTCTTTTACTAGCTTTGCTCACCGTCAGGATCGCCATTTCAGGCACAAAGATGCCAGGAAGATGAGAGGCCTCACTAGACGCCGCAGATGAAGAAAGCCAAGTTGTGGCTTTTGGTATTCACTTTGTGGAACAGGTATTAAAATTGTAAAATTTTATTATTTGATTCTCGTTAAGATAATGCACAATCTCAACTATCGATATAGTCATTTATTTGAGTATTGATGCAAGGGCCCAAGTGGCATTATTTTACTCAGACAACTGTGGTGGTCGCCAGAATTGTCGATGTTCAGACTCAGAAGAGTCTCCTGACAAAGGAGACTCCCGCCCGATTTTTCGTGAGTGGTGTCAAGTTACCCACATCCACGCATTCCGCGGCCACTGTTATCAACTGACACCGTTGGGGCGGCCACCGCTGTATCGAGCTGGCAAACTGGCCACTGAGCTCTGGTGGAACTTGTGGTATACGAATACCTAGGGTTTGAGGGACTTGGGCCAAGCCATAGTCATTAAAGGTAGAATATCACAACTCGTATAGCTCGATGTTAGCTAGGTATGTGACACCGCACCACTGACGATTAGAACACTGCATGCATGGTGTTTTATGTGTGAATGGTGTGCATAACATGAGTTGTTGTGTATGAATTGTGATTGAAATTGTTTGCTTGGTGAATAGCATAGGAAAGATGTTGAACACTAGGGTCGAGAAAATGTAACCTTAGGTGTTCGAGAAATTTTGGACAAAATGGTCCATAATTCAATGAAAAAGAGGTGAAGAAATTTTTCTAAGGTTTTGCAGTGTATAAAACCAGAAAAAAATGGATAAATGAAATTTTAATAAATTATTCTACATATCAAAATGAAAAAATAATATATATATATATATATATATATATATATATATATATATATATATATATATATATATATATATATATATATATAATTTTTGTCTTCAAAGGGTAAATTAAAATGAAGAAGAAAATGATGAAAAAAAGAAAAAAAGTTAAAAAGGCGTAGAAGGTCACAAAGGCACGCTTCATTTTCAAGCAGACTGGTCACGACATGCACTCAGACATGACACAGGTCAGCCGAGGTTAGCTCGGGCGCTAGGGATAGGCTACACACACAAATGGCCAACAAGATACAAACACGATACCGCCAAGGGAGGCCACGACACCACCGGCAGCCGCGCGCTACTCGGCCAGAGTGTCACGACACAGTTTTTTGTATCGATGGGAGAGAGAGGTTTCACGCTAGCCTGGTCAACATACAGCCTTGTATCGTGATATTTTGAGGTCTCGTTAGTTACATGTCACGATACAAACGAATAGACGATAGAGTGGTGAGGTTGGTTGCTCGTGCCGCGACAGGCCATGATCCACAAAGAATGCCGCGACACGGCCACGCCAACGCACGCTGCGCTGCAATGATGCGTCACGATAAGGCCGAGGGGCCTCGCGACACTACTTGCCGGGCTCGCGATACACACCCTGCACGCCATGACAGTGGTCACACACAGCGCCCAGCACGCACGCTGCCACCAGGCGTGTTAAAAGTCATTAGGGTGTGCACCAGGCACCTAACCTCAGCTTTGACTCGCGTACTGCTTTCAAATAACGTCACATGAGCACTGCTCAAGAGGTTTCAAAAAAATAAAATAAATAAAATAAAATAAAATCTTTTAAAATGAAAATTTTCTAAAATGAAATTATTTTGTCGCATGATTTAATAGATGAAATTATGGCCTTTGCATTACCTATGAATGGCCAGACATAAAATAAAAAATTTTACGTAATGTGAATAAAGGTTCGAGACTGCTTACGCCTGTAGGATAGTTGCATCAATATTAACTTGCAGCCATTTGACATGTGTATATGGCTAGTCGAGGCGAGGCGAGGACGTGAGGCGCCCACGAGGCGCTAGCTGCACCACTAAGAGCCCATCAAAGAAGCTAAGGCCTAGGTATCGGCAGACCGTCGCTATCGCACAAAGAAAAGAGGCTGGAAACCGGTAACCTCCGTAGGTTGGGGGTGGCACATCATTCTCTCGACATTCAATGGGGAGAGATCCTGGACAGATGGCAAACCATTGGTTCACAAATGAGAAGGTATCGTAGCTATGGAGATTGCCTTTGATACGACCAAGATTAGACTCAACAAGATTCCACTGTAGGGCGAGCCCAAGTACGGTGGAATTAGCAAAGACCTCCAGAGACCAGAGGCAAACGATGCGCAGTTCAGAGTCGTTCACGGGTAAGTATTTTCCTATTACTTACTATAGACACGTGAAGGCTCAGGAGTTCCTAGAGCCGAAGCAGTGGACCATGACGGTGATAGAGTATGTGGCTAGATTCACTGAGCTAAATTGCCATTTGCTGACCACGCACACGCTCACGCCAAGGCTCAGAGATTCAGAATGGATGGAAGCACCATTCAGGTGATCAGATCACGCCATAGATACTTACCCATGGTCGGGACACCAACCATGATCGAGGATGCCTGAGCACTCCTGGGATGCGGTGTTAGTAGTGCAGGGAAGGAGAGCTCGGGCCCTCTTCTAGTTCTGGGAAGGCGAGGGCTTCTAGTCCACGAGATTCCAGCCGCTGGTCATCCCCTCCGGTCCGTGGACGATCGGTTGCCGCCAGTGAGGTGTGCCACCATTGCCAAGAAATTCAACATATGAGAAGGATCGCCCAAGAGACAAAGGATCCCACATGCCGGACAAGACATCCCAACCAACAGAGGATGAGAGGCACAAAGATTCCTCCACACCACAGCCGTGAGCCGGCCACCGTGAGCCGCACTCGCACTGCTACATGTGCAGCCAGAGGCCATACTATGGGCCGAGGCAGAGACCCAGGCCCACATGCAGGACGCAGGGGTTCAGGGCATAACTACACCATCACACCACCTACCGAGTTAGCAGACAAACCGGCTATGTGGCACATTTTACGTTATCTCGCCATGGCAAGAGGAAGACGATTATAAGGTTTCGTGATTCATTTATCGTCGCATCGGCCAGGATGGGAGTCATTGGGTCGAGGCCTGAGGAGCCCCTCAGATGTGAGTTCTCCCTGGGGGGGGTTAAGGTGAGGATATGGGATGATATGCTCGGTTGCGAAGTTAGAGATTCTGGACTCTACTCACAAAGGGACCTCGAGATCATGGACATATCGGGAGTTCACGCCATCCCTGGGATGATCGTCGGGCACCAGCGTAGTCGCCACATACATCGATCACGAGCGCGTGCAGGAGAAAGGCCCGCTCACACGTTGTGCCATAAATACGCATCAGGTTGTTTTTCGTGGGACAAGATGACATTTTTCCCCGCAGTGTATGAGTCCGTGTGTCAGACAGCCTGGAGGTCAGCTGGCAGCCCATTCTAGAGAGAGACCAGGTAAACTCGAACTTAGATCTACATGATTATACCTGGATTTGCCTCCGTAGAGGCTTAGACTTCAATGAGTTCACACCTTGGCACTTCGCCTCCATTTCATGACTCAATGATGTTGATACAGCTGAGTTTAGAAGAACTGTGAGCCTAGAGTTAAAAGAAACACTGACGAGAGGCCCAGACAGATCGAGCACTTCACCACAAGCTCAATTTATTTGTTAAATGAAGACACAAACCTTCACTGTGCATTGATTTTCTATAGGAAGAACAAGGTTAACTGCACTATCACGAGGATTGCCAATTTGTTTGATCGAGAGAAGCGCCAGTTCACCCAAGATAGACTTCGACTGTTACCACTGGCTGAGGTTAGTGAGAATCGAGATATCCCAAGATAAATTTCTAGGACGCAGCAGGGCACTTTGAGAGCTACGATCGCCTTTGGATTGATTTAATGCGCCAGCAAAGATTCATAATCCTCTTCTATGGTATTCCAACCTTATCTGATCGCTTGGTCGAGTCTTCGTGATTGACACCTCTGTGGAGTGGTTACGAGTATCACTTGAGGATCGCTAGGATCGTTTCTGAGTTCTTTGAGAGACCGTCGGTTATGCGCTAAGTTCGGTAAGTGCGAGTTTGCAGAAACTGCGAGGTGAGATTTTGGGACACGTGGTGTCAACATCAGGCGTATCAATGGACCTTGAGAAGGTCGAGGCCATGATGAGTTAGGAGAGGCGAAGTTGGTCTTGAGATACGTAGTTTCTTGGGATTGGTTGTAGTCTTCTGGAGATTCTGTTGAGATTTCTCGATTAGCGGCTTTTATGGCGAGATTGACGAAGAGTCGGAGTTTGATTGGGATTACCGATGAGAGGAGGCATTCTAGGAGTTGAAGAGAACACTTACTCTTGCTCCCTGCCAGTAGTCCCGGACGGACGAGAGGGACGGTACACGGTGTGTTGTGATGCCTCGAGGCGGGCTGGGATGTGTTTTGATGCGATTCGAGAGGGTAGTATCTTATGGTTCACGGCAGTTGAAGAATCGCCGACGAATTACCCCACCGCGACATGGATTTGGCGGTCGTAGTCTTCGCCAGCGAAGATTTGGCGCCTATTTATGGAAGAAGGGTCCGAAGATGCTCGAACCACAGTCTGAAGTATGTCTTCCGTAGCGGACCTTAATATGAAGTACTTGCGAGATGGATGGAGTTCTAGAGGATTATGACTTCACTTTGCATTACCACCACGGTAAGGCAAATGTGGTAGTGATACCTCAATCGAAAGTCAAGGAAGGAATTAGCTAGTATAGCTTCCGGGAATGGCGGATCTTTCTCGGAGCGTGGGACAGTTTGAATTCTGATCACGGCGACGAGCTCGAGGGTATGTTGGGGGTTAGTATTTACATGTCGTCTCTGTTGAGTAGAGTGATTGAGTCCTAGAGACCTTCGGAGATAGTGTCGCCCGGGGGACCGGAGTGCGATCCAGATCTGGTGTTGGGAATTTTGGACCGTCCACGCAGATGGTAGTCTTCGGTATAAAGGACGGGTAGTGGTTCCGTAGTTGACCGATTTGAGAGAGGAGATTCTCAGGGAGTTTCACTACTCTCGATTTGTCGTGCATCCAGGTGGCATGAAGATGGACTAGGATCTTCGTCGCTAGTACTATTGGAGTGGGATGAAGAGACATGTAGGGGACTTTGTTGTGATGTCTCCGTGTCGATAGGTTAAAGGCTAAGCAGAAGGCTGCGAATTTCTGCGGTAGTTGGAAGTGGTACCGGTGGAAATCAGGGCGTGTAAGTGATGGATTTATGACCCACTTTCCACGGACACGCGAGGGCGAATGCGGTATGGGTGATAGTGGACCGGCTCCGCGAAGTCGGCACATTTTCTAAGTAGGAGCGGATGACCTTCACATTGGAGATTTTTGTCGGTTTGTGCGTTCGAGAGATGGTCAGGCTTTATGGAGTACCGGTATCCGTGATGTCGGATAGAGACTCGAGGTTCGCAATGTAGCTTTGGAAGAGTTTACGAAATTTATGGGTGCGTGGCTCACCATAAGTATAGCTTTCCACCCGGACAAGAGTAATTGGTGGGGAAGGACCATACAGAGTGTTAGAGGACATCTTTTGCTAGCATCGTCTGGATCGTAGGAATTGGTAGGAAAGTATTTCAGCCTTAGCGGAACAGCGGTTATTAGGCGGTATACGATGGCACCATATGAGGCATTGTATGTGACTGTACTGAATCGCGATATCATTGGACGAGGTGGGAGAGAGCTCCGTCAGCTCGTTGATCTGATTAAGGGAATGTGCTCAGAAGGTGAGAACGATCTGGCGATCATCTTCCGCGCTAACGACGCGGCCCGGAAAAATTTATGCGATGTCTGACGTCGACGTAGAGTTCGGGGTTGGAAGTTACGTCTTGGAAGACGATACTAAGAGGAATTAATTCGGTCGATGTGGCGGTATCGCGAGGTTTATTAAGGCCCTTCAAGATACTCGAGGGTAGGCCTTGTAGTGTGCGGTTGGCTCTGCTGGCGTGTCGGTGTGCGGTATTTCAAATCTCCGTGCTCAGTGCGCTCGGATCAGCTCATGTAGTGGATTGGGGAGAGATTAAGTTTGAGCATGGATGGACGTCGAGGAGGGACAGTGTGCATTATGGATAGCGGGATCGGGTTTTGGGGAGCGCGGGCGCGAGGCTAGTGGGAATGCTTTGTGGCGGCACTTGAGTGGGTGGAGGTCGGCGTGGGACGGAGACGCGATCTTGACTACCTATCACACATGCTTGTTTAGGGATGAAGGTCACGTGGTTTAGTCGTTTAATGCCAAGCCATTTGGATTGTGTGATATAGTGCACGTTACGTATGCGTGAGGTTGTTCCATTATTGTCCGAATTTCGGGATGAAATTCATACAAGAGGGAGAATGTAGGGCAGAAAATTCAAATTTTCTAAAAGGGTAAGGTTGTAACTGATTAAAATCCATTTTTAGATCTCGGATGACAAAACAAAGCTTAGCCGTTGCGATAAATACCATGTCAATCTAGTTACCACGTCGAATTTCGTTGAATTCGAGAGCAGTTAAAATTGCATTTTCTGTTTTGGTGTGAGATTAATGGTAAAGCAGTTCGTGAACATGTGATGTGACACAAAGCTGTCACACATGTACTCATGTGACACATGTTACATGATTAGAGATGATGAAATGAATGGCAGAGATTGTGTCAGTGTAATCGAAAATGGACACGTTGAAATTATTGAAAAAGTTAATGAGAATAAGACAAAACTTGAATAGTTGTTCTTTCAAAACAAAAAGAGCAAAGCGTCGTACGGAATAAAAAACAGCGGGTGACTGGTTTTTGAGTTGTAGAGAAGAGAAAACCATTCTCTCTGATTTGCGGTCATTGAACTACGTCGATTCTCGACGAAGCAAAGAAATAAGTCGATACTGTGGCGAAATTTACCGGCTGGACACGGGTGGTGGGTTTAATGACTCGAGGGAGTAGGGATCTTTCTGCGAGTTGATAACTTTAGGTAAGAGTCGTGTAAATGGTTAGGGATGTTAGAGGCTTTGGATTAAGCGATGTTTGAGTCTCAGGCACAGGCAGAGTGGAGAAAATCCCGGTGTTGTGGCCATGAGCGATTACTTGGCGCAGGGGTTTCATTTGACCGGCATTAGTCATCGCGTGATTTTTGTGTGAATTTTTATGGTGTTAAAGTGATTCCAAAATGAATTGCTTGTGTTTGTTAATTAACCCATGTATTCATTTTGGTGTATTATTGGTAATCAATTTAATAACATGATTGATTGAGTTAATTATATTAATACTCTCGTATTATATATATTAGCGTGAGTTGTTGGGATTAGCGTAAATGCGTTAGTATGCTTATTGAAGCGCAGAATATTAAGTGGAGTCGTGACACGAAAATGAAGTGAAGAAAAAGCGAAATGTGTTTGTGAAATGAATTTCGATGGAAGTTTCAGAAGAATTGCCTTAGAGAATTAGATCCGACGGATCGAGCCGGATGAGGACCATCATTTTGGGCGTTATCCAGCAGTCGCACCAGAGGATGATCAGATATTTTGCCGAGCTTCGATGCGAGTTTTCGAGCAGGCACTGTTTGAAGCGAGTTATTTCAGCGTTCGAACTTTGGCGTATGTGAAGTCGTGATTGAGGACTCGAGACATGGGTTTGGGCGTAAGCATTCGAGTAGGTTAAATGAAATTGCTTGAATGTGATTGTTTGCTCATAGCATGTGCACTTAGATTGGGAGTAGCTTGTGTAGGAAGTGCTCTCTTGGGGCTCTTCGTATAATCGAGGATCGCCGTTTGGTCTGGGAGTGTCTGAGGAGAGTAGGAGGCTCACTAGAGCCGGTACCCAGAGAAAGCAGTTTGTGGCTGGTATTCACTGTGGAACATGTATTAAAATTGTAAATTTTTGATATTTGTTTTAGTTAAGAGTAATGTAATCTTTCTTGAATGTGTATATAGTTGATGTATTTGTGGTAGTAGTGGGACTGGTGGCCATTATTTTACTCGCATGTGAGATGTGTGTGGTCGGTTGTGAATTGTTGGGACGGGTTTTGTCACGCTTGGGTGGCTTCCACAGTGTCTAGGAACTGCGATTTTGAAATGAGTGGTGTTGGGTTGCGAGCATCCCACAGTAATCCCTTAGTTGACGGGTTGTCAACGGACACTCAGATTTTGGAGTGTCGCGTTCTGAACGAATCGGCAGTAGGTCCGTTTCCTCATCCGAGATCTATAAAATTTTTCATATTTACGGGTTTTGTTATGCGCCTCTAAAAGCTAAAAATTGCTTTCAAAGTCAAGAGATAGATCTTGAAAATTGCCTTGACGGTGCCCCTAAGGACATCTTATTTAAAAAAACTTTGGCTTTGAGACCGCCAGGGTCTCTACAGCTGATAATGGGAGGCATGGTTTCCTTCAAAAAACTTGAGGGACTAATAAAACAAATTATAAGAGACAATATCTAATTATTGAAAAATATTTAACTAAGGGTCATGGGACCTTGCTTGGTGGAGGACCTCCCACTCTTTGGTGTGGGAGGCCCCCGCATACTCTTCCCTTCTCTTTCCTTTCTATACCACACCTTGCGCATCAAACAATAAATAATAAAAAATAATAAAATAAATAAATAAACGAAACCCGTATGACAAACAATAAAAATAATAAAAAAATGACAAACTATAAAGATTGAAATAAATGCTACAAGGCAACAAACTACCAACACCAAGAAGTGCATGAGCCCATAAAAATAAGACACATAACCAACACACAAACTTAGTAACAATCTAATTTGATGACTAGCGTCATAGTGGGTAATAACTCAATCTATAGGTTTCCATATACCTATACTCATCAAGCAGGAGTGATGATGGTGCTGTCTCAAGCTCCTAGGTGATGTATCACAGCTCGTCTTACCTGAAGCTGCGACGCCCAAAACCAGGGGTCAGTTGATATACCAAAAGTAAACCACATGTGGAATACAAGTGGAGGGTCGGGTTGGCCTTGCTAGAAAATCGGGCAGAGTCTCCTTTGTGCAAAGGGCTCTACCCAATAGTACCTGCATATACCTGTCCCAAACAGTCGATATTGATGCTGGTAAAGCAGCCACTTGGGCCACATAAGCCAAATCTCCTGTCTTCTGGCCATATCAAATAGTTGAAAAGAGTTAATAATTATAACCTCTAACCTTGTCTCTCAAAATTAAGGAATTATCACAATGTTTAATCATCAATGCGACAAACTTCTTAAGACTGCACTCCTGAAATACACGTCTCACGCATGCTCATGCACAATAAAATAAGAGAGGATCCCACGACGGGAGTAATTGCTTCGATGAGAATGCCTAAGTGGAGTATACTCACCACTTAGTGCGGAGTGCAATGTTCCCAGTAAAACTGCATTCGAAGCAAATGCGTGATCACCTGCCCAGACCTGTCTACGTGCTCGGCTTCGGATCAGGAGTCCTCGCAGGCTCTCTCACGTTAAGCCTAAAAGCCTCGTGAGAATGTTTGTTTTATTAGTGGACAACCCTCCGATGTATATATATCAATTGGAACGCTCCATTGATTGATATATATATTATTTGTTTATTAATTTCTTATAGATGAATAAATATCAGTGTAGCTCCCAGACGGTTGATATATATTATTTAATTTGATTCCACCTCTAGATAATTTACATTTTAGACTACCCTCAGAACCTTGTTTCTCTAGACTCATCTCGTAAGCTGCTCTATGTTCTTTAGGATGTTGAGTGCATATGAATCATCATGTGTAGGATTCAATCTAGTCTAATCACATTAAATGTCAGCGTGAATATACTCGCATAAATCGAATCCTGCAATCATGTTATGTAATTACTTACGGCTGTGTGGCATCAAAATTGACTCATGTTTGTCAATCCAACTCATCTCAATGACCTACACATTCTATTCCACATAATTGTGACCTCATGTTAATACATAAAGCTTATGCATTAACATTTAAAAATCACCTCAGTAGCTAAAACACAGTATATTTTATATAATTGTATCATTACTCTTAATACATTAAATTCATGTCATGTATTAACTATTTAATTACCTGGCTGAGTCATTCGTTTAATGATTGTATGACATGGACAATTCTTATCCATTTCACCTGACCGGGACTGATTTTGAAATCCCGAAACCCATCTGATGAAGTATCCACGAGCGATCCATGTCCCGACCTCGATTGCACTTTGGAGCAAATTTATCTGCGTTCGCATATTATAAACACAGCATAATTTATGGAATAAGTGCCCGATCTAACTCCCAAGCAGTCCACCCCGCTGTGCGGGCGTCGAGAAGTCCCAAAATATTTCCATGGTCGGTCCCATGTTTTGGGGCCAGGTGCTCTTTATTCGGCATTTTCCATACAATGATTTAAAGCCATTTGGTAGAGTAAACGCAAACGACCTAATTTCTGAGCGATCCACGGATGGTGAAAATTCCCCCGAGAAATCCCTAACAATTCGATTATGTTTTGGGGCCAGATCAAAAGCTTGACACTCAGCGACCTCAGTAGCTAGAAAGCATGGAAAAACCGCCAAAAATGGGAATAAAAAGCAAGTGAGGAGAGAAAATCCTACTATCTTGGAGTTGTCAAAAACTACGCCAAACCGAGTCCTTATTGTCTTTGCTGCGTGTGAGCATTCTCGCCTTTCGGTCAATCACGGCGGTCAGGTCGCCTCTATCTCACAGAGAAGGAAGACCTTCTCTGCAGAAAGGGCTCCGTTAAACTCCATCCTCTACTGGTTCTCCCATTCACGTTTTTGCCTTTTGTCATTTGAAGAAGATAGTCATGTTCATATTTAGTCTTGTTCGCTCACTTGATTCAAAAATGGCGTTCGTCCTTCTTTTACGGTTGATATTGGCGCTCTGCCGGCCGTAGTTTTAAATACGTTTTACCTACTCATCTAACATGGTACGTGATGCATCGTATATGTGTCTTTATTACATCAAAAATCGATTCTGACTTTGGCGTGATGCCTCGAAAAGCGTCTTGCTCCCCGTATGCCAGTAATTGCGAAATTTTACGTGCTATAGATTTGTGACAGTCAGCAATCTGATGTTTCGTCATCTGAATCTGAGGAATTAATGCAGACTGCTTAGTAATTATAATTTTATTAATATTCACATTTGCCCTGATATTCAATTTGGAATTTCTCGGGTCTTACATTCTCCTCGCCAAAAAGAATTTCGTCCGAAATTCGGGACAATCATGTCATTTCATGACATATGACCTCTGCGGCCGCTGTGGTGTGCTAACCCTCTCGGGTCACAATTCTTGTGTCCGATGAATGTCAGTGATATGCCGTACGCAACATCCATTTGCGAGGTAGCCCACCCATTTCAACCCAACACAGTCACAATTTCAAGGGTATCGAGCCTCGAGTCATCCTGACTCTCTATCACTCCAACTCTCAGTCCTACGTGATAACCTTTGTACTGTGTTTTAAATCTCGAAGCTGACACAACTCTTAGGCTCCGCCAGGAGCCTCTTACATTTCATGATTCAAACTATGAGTCTTCATGGACGTGATCCTAAAGACAAACTCAACCCTCATTCACAAGAGTGGTGAATGATCATCTGCGTCTTTCCCACACACGAGCTCTTAGCGATGATGCGGGTGCACGTGAATGCGATAATGCCATAATGTGGCACCCAATCCCGGGGTCCACCATGACGGAATCTCGAGAGAGATCTCTCACTCATAATCTCGACGAAGCCAATTCAGCTCTCACCCTACACCTGGGAAGAACATCTATTCCTGGCTTCTCAAAGGTCTTAACCTCTAAGCCCATTGGCGGGTATCAGGTTATGACAGCATTGGGTCGTGCGACAACTCGAGGTTGTCAATTCATCCATGTCAAGCGACATACAACGTGGAGTCTGTATCTGGGTCTCTATGCCTTCTTTGTGCGGCTCTGACCTATCCACGACTTTGACCCACACTTTGGCCATGGCGTCTGTCTTTGTTGAGAGTGCTTGTGCTTGAATGCGAAACTAGTTCCTCGGCGTGCTAGGGTGTGGAGGAATGGCCCCTTATACTCTCTCTTGTCCTGCAGTGCCCAGGGTGTGTTGACTCTAAGTCTTGAGGATCCACATCTGCAGAACTCCGTCACTCATATTTCGATCAGCCTAGTCCTGTATTTACGTATTGACGAAGCCTTACTCTTACAAAGACTAGGAGCTAATCCTCTCTCTTGTTACCTTTGTATCCCAAAGTGCTCAGTATCCTGATTTCTCTACATGGTAAGGGTTGTCTGACCATGAGTCCATATCCCGTGGCGAAGTCTACGATCTACGTCACTGAATAAAAAACTTGACCCATTCAAATTAATATACTTGTAAATATCAGTGTCGTTTGCGTATCTCGGATGACATTGATCTCTCTCAATTCATCATTGCCTCGACATACCAGGTCGTGACACTCACGGTGCTAACACCACGTGTCCCAATCTCGCACCGATGTAGCATACGAACTTAAGCGATACATCGATGGTCTCTTAATTTTGTAAAACAATCCTCAAGTGATGCTCGTATACATCGGTAGGAGTAGATAAATCATCATCCTCGAATACTCGACAAAGCTTGGTCAATTAGGGTTGGAACACCTAAGCATGAGATCCATGAATGCGGTACGGCGCATTCATCAATCGAAAGAACATCGAAGTAAACACAAAGTGCCCATGCTGGCGTCCTAATGTTGTCTTAAGGATATCATTTCCACTATCTCGGTGATGGTAACCCGGTCTGAGCTATCTTGGAAGTAGACTCGCCTCCTTATTTAGTCAAATAAATTGTCAATCCTCGGTAATGGGTACCGATTCTTGATCGCCAACCACTGTTCATCTGTCGTAACTTGATGCTGCGGTCGAAGGGTCTTTCCCTCTTCTTCGCAACTAGAGCCTGAAGCACCCGTGGTGAAGTGCTCGATCCCAATAAAACAATCAGGTAAAAAGCTCACTGTAGCTGACAGACTCACGAGTTCATGACTCAGCCGGTGCCATCTATCTTGAGTCATGAGATGGGTGAATATCTTAGAGGTGTAACTCAATCTTTGAGTCTACATCCTATCACGGAGGGTAGTCCGGGCATCATCACGGAAAACATCCACACATTCATGAGCTACTCGAGGTAGATCTAAGTGGGTCTGCTAGATCCTCTAGATGAGAATTTCCATTGTGCGATACATTAGTATCGCGACACTTGGACTCGTATACTATTTGGGGAAAAATATCATGTTTGTCCCCACTGATACCACGAGAATGCGAGTCACCAACGTGTGAGAAATCCTCCCACGCTCCTGATCGATAACGACCGCATGAAATTTATCGACGATCCGTCCTTAGGATGCTCAGTTCGACATGTCCATAATCCTCCCGGTCAGATTTGTGAGTAGGAGTCCTCGAGATCTACAACTCATGTGCTCGACATCTGTAGTACCTATTCTCAGCCCCGATCCACTGAGGGAGAATTCATGGCGACTCTGGGTCTGGGGTCCTTGCGTTCCCATAATATTTGGGCCTCGTTCTCACGGATTAGAGCGCGGTGTTCAATCTGGTCGCGTGGTGAAAATCTCCATAGCTCTGCGGCTTTCGTTGCGTGAGCCGTGGTCTACGCGTCGGATCTTTTCCCCACAGCAGATGTCGGAGGATGTCATGCAAACCTGAAGGTTCTTTGGATCTTCTGGCCACTGGCCTCCCAGGCGTCTTTTATAGCGTTGTTTGTTCTACGTACCACGGCAAAAGTCTTGTGCCCGATTAAAGCACTAGTGGTTGGCAATGGAGTGCGTGGGCGTCGCCGTGTCGCCGTCGCCTGCTTGTAATTCTAGCGATTAACATAGCAGCAAGAATGCGTTTAGCTTTCATTTGATCTAACCCCAGTAATGCGAATCTTTGATTACTAATGAACGACAACCACGAAGCCCGACCGTTCATTTCTAAAATTAGACTAAATTTCAGCGGCTCGATTTGTCGTTTCAATAAGGTTAAGCTTTCTTGTTCATTTCGGTACGAATCTAAGGTCACCAACCCATAACCTTAGTATTTACCCTTTTCTATACGCATATCACCATGCATATAATTACTGCGACTACAGCAATTTAGATTTCAATTGGTAGTTAAATCCAATACGGTGTCTACAGGCATAACAGTACAGAAATGTTTCAATACATCTCTTATAAAGCTTAGTGTATCTGTGATCAATTTCGCGTTTAAAATATTGTTTTCAACAATTTTATTTTCAAAAATTTTATTTTATTTATTTTTCCATTTATTTCAAGAAATTGGAAAAATCACTAAAATCACTAAAATCATTTTTTTTTTTTCACACTCTCTAATACTCAAATAAATTTATAAAAATTTATTTAACCCCTTTTTCTTAAATTTTACACCATATAAAATCTTAGAAAATTATTTTCTCACCTCATGACCAATTAAATTTATAAAATTTATTTTCCTTCTCGATTTTTCTGAAAAAATTTTCTCTCAAATAATTTTATAAAATTTATTTTCTTACATTCTTCAATTTTCACTTGTAAAATCATAGAAATTTATTTTTAACTGTCTTTAAAATTTATACCGACACCATATTTGATATTTCATAACTCATCTATGTGCTGTCATAAGCGCTGCTTATCATAACACATTACAATTCATGTTACACCTGATCACCAAATAATTCTAAGTCTGAAACACATCAACACTTTCACGTGCACGTGTGATTTATCGTGATTTACACAGGTAATCTCTTTAATAGAGCATTGAACCACTAAGTGGTGATGTCTATCAACTAAGTATAAGCCCCGTTCCTCAAATCTATAGGTTTCCCATGCCTATACTCACATCAAACCACCTAGTGATGGTGGATGCGACGCGTTCACTGGGTCGTATGCCTAGCTACGATGCCAAGCGTGACGCCCCGAGAGCAGGGGTCGTTGACTACCGTCGACCAGCGGAATACAAGTGGAGGTCGAGTTTAGATGCCCTTTTAGAAAATCGGGCAAAATCTCCTTTTATGCAGGGCTCTACTGGCGATCACTGCGTATGCACGTCCCCAAGCAGGTCAGTATATTCACAATATGAGTAAAGCGGCCATGGGCCCATAAACAATACTCCTCATACCCGCAAACAACTATATCGATAGTTTCCAAAGAGTTAATAATTCACTCTTATCTGGCCAGCGTATGCTCAAAGTGGGAGGTGTCGTGTTTCAAATCGTAATATGACAGAACACTTTGTACAAGACCACTCTATGAAATGCCGTCTGCGCATGCTCCACCTTTGTAAAAAATAAAGGGGATCTACGACGGGGTGGTAAGCTTCCCGATGGGAGAATCGCCGCAAGTGGAGTTCTTCGTGGCTTTAAGTGCAGTCTGATGTTGTAGTAATAGCGTTCAAGCAAATGCATGATCACCACTTGAATGTCTACGTGGCCAAAGCTCGGATCTAGAATTCATAAGACTCTCACACTCGCCTAAGCCTCATATGAGAATGTTGTTTTATGATGGACAATACTCAGATGTATGTATATATCAGTTAGGGTACAACCCCCGACTGATTGATATATATATTGTTTGTTTGTGAATTTCTGCTCCGTCTGAATAAATATCAATGAGGCGCTCAGTGGGTTGATATATATTATTTGATTTGGGTACCCTCAGATAATTTACATTTTAAGTACCCTCCAGAACCTTGTTTCTACAGACTAAATGCAAATGTATTAACTCTTATATGCAGGATGTTAGGTGCGTATGGAATGCATGTATCTTAGGTTAAATGCAGTCTGTCAGCATTACAAATATATCAACATGAATATACTCGCATAAATCAAATCCATAATCGTATTGTAGCAATTGCCACAACTCATATATCACATCAAAATTAACTCACTTGGGGCTAATGATCAACTCATCTCAATGACACCACACCACAATTATATTCCACATAATTGTGACCTCATCATTAATACATAAAGCTTATGCATTAACATTTTTAAAAATCCTCGATAGCTGAAACGCGATTATATTTTATATAATTGTATCGTTATATTAATACGGTAAGTGTATTAACTTTGTTAATTACCTTAGCTCAAGTCATTAAGTTTCAACAATTCAAGCGCACAACACATGGACAGTGTCAATTTCGCATGGCAAGGCCGATTTTTGCGAGTCCGAACCAATGATGGGCTGTCACGGGCGATCCACAAGTCGACCTCGATTCCACCTTTGGAACGAATTTCTTCTACATTTCTATATTATAAACACCAAGCATAATTTATGAAATAAATTATGATCTAACTCCCAACCAGTCCACGCCTTATCACGAGCATCGAAAGATCCAAAAAATATTTCCATGATTCGGTCCCATGTTTTGGGACCGATTAATAACCATTCGGCATTTCCATGCAATACATGATTTAAAAAGCCATTTGGTGAAATTAAAGCACAGTAGCCCACCCCAATTAAGGCGGTCGCGGATGGTGAGAAAATTCCCAAGAAATCTAACAATTCGGTCCACGTGTTTTGGGATGATCAAAGCAACCCCACGGCGCAATAATAAAGCTTGTGGAAAAACCCTTAAAAATGGAATAAAGCGTGGAAAATCTTATCTTGGAGTTGTCAAAAACTTCATAGGCAGGTCCACTTGGCGTAACTGCGCTCCGTGATAGAGCGTTTAAAACTATAATACCGTCGAAATCGACGGTCCGATCGCCTGTTCTAGAAGGAAGACCTTCTCCCTCTGAAAAACTCCATTAAGCTCTTTGCATCTCCACAGTTCTCCCATTCACGTTTCCTTTATCGTTTGAAGAAGATAAGTCGTATTCTTTTATTTACGTCTTATTCAACAATAACAATTCAAAAATAGCGTTTACGTCCTTACTACGGTGTTGATATTGGCCTTCGCCGACCGTGTTTCGTCATTTATACTCATACACTTATGGTACATGGTATATCTTTATATGTCTTCGTCGCGTGTCGATTCTGGCGGCGATCTTTGCGCCGAAAAGCGTCCCATTCGGCGTACCGACAAATTGCGAAATTTCACGTGCTAACTGAATTTGGCGAGGGGCGATTCCAACGGTGCAATCCGTTTCGTGATGCGAGATCTAGAAGGGGTGATACGGACTTTTAACCGTAATTATAATTTTGTAATCAAAATTACGATTTTGCCCTTATTCCAGAATTTGGAATTTCTCGGGTCTTACAGTTTCGATTGATTGTTTTCTATTAGGGTTGGACTCCAATTAAACATCAACCTAACCAAAAGATAATTAAGGTGCATAAAAGCCCTCGAGTTCGAGTTTTGTGTGTATGTCTGAAACTTTCTTGAAACGTTTTTTTATCACTGGAATCATACGATGTTCTTTCGTAAGCTTCGATCATGGCCCTTGCCGTTAAAGGTCACGGATGGACAAACACTCATTAAAATATCTTTGTTGTCCTGTTAAACACCACACACTTGTCATATTGAGATTGAAAAAAAGTTGAGGCAAAATAAGTTGAGGTGCACAAAAGCTCAGTTTGGAGTTTGTGTGTATATCACTTGCCTGGACATTTTTATCCCAAGATACCTATGATGTTTACTTAGTAACTCAATCATTATGCAGTTATAGAAAAGGTCATGGATGGACAAACGCTCATTAAAATATACATTAACCTTATTAAACACCACACACTTGTCATATTGAAGAATTGAAAAAAAGTTGAGAGAGGCAAAATAAGTTGAGGTGCACAAAAAGCCCTCAGTCAAGTTTTTGTGTGTATGTCATTTCTTTTTTGAACATTTTTTATCCCGAATGATACCTCTGATGTTTACTTTCGTAACTCAATCATGGCCCTGCCATTAGAAAAGGTCACGGATAGACAAACGCTCATTAAAATGTTTGTTAACCCTGTTAAACACCACACTTGTCATATTGAGATTGAATAGAAGTTGAGAGGCCAAATAAGTTGAGGTGCACAAAAACCCTCAATATATATATATTTTTTATCACAAGATACCTTTGATGTTTACTTTTGTATCAATCAAGCCCTGCCCAGTTAGAAAATGTCTAGCGATGAATGGCAGCAGTAAAATGTCAGATTCGCCTTATTAAACACACACCTGATTGTCATATTGAGATTGAAAAAAAAGTTGAGAGGTAAAAATAAGACATGCCGCGTAAAAAACTGGGGACATTTATACATATCCCACACAACAACTACTCGAGTTGAAGTTCTAGTTTATTTTATGTTTTTAGAAGTATATGTGCAAGCTAAACATGTTCGTGATATAATAAATCATTTTGATTTTGAATTAAATGATTTTTAATTGATTATTTACATTTCTTTGATTTCATGTACATTTTAGTTTGAAGTTTCTCTTACCTTTATCATGAATATATTTCTTATAATTATTATTCAGAATTTTCCTATTGGTTTCAAAGATATAAATCATTGTTACAAAAATTTATACAAAAGTTGACTATTTACAAACTATCAACATACCTTAATATTAGTTTAATACTAACAAGAAATTAAAAATATATTCCCCTCGAGATATCGAAGCGTAGGTAAGAAAATATATGGACAAAAGTAAAAAATAAAAAATTATATATATATATATATATATATATATATATATATACTCTTATATATATTTCTCATTTAAAGGTTTTTTTTGTAACTATAGCCGAACAAAAATATCATCTGGCATTACAAGCATAGGATATTTAAAATGCACATTCATCATGTAGATTTATTAAAATCCTATTTCCTCAAATAATATCATTATGGATTTTCTTGTACTATATTTATCAAAATATAATTTTTATTAAAAAAAGTGAGAGCGATGAAAGAAAATGTAAAAAAAACATATTAAATTAATTA